>SNQJ01S0142626.1:0-10862 GCA_010110895.2 Picea sitchensis
AGGGCCATGCTCAGGTCAATCCTGCTCTCGGTATTCCATGTCTAGGACCTGTGGGCCTCGAGACATGATCTCCTAGTTATCCCTAGAAATCAGGGATAACAGGCCACACCCGATGGATAGGTACATATGGGGAGATGATTAGTTCGGACCTCCATAGGGCTGAAAGCCCACCAGATGGATGCTGAGACCCCAGCCAGGGGTAGAGACAAATCAGGGGATTGCACCAGAGAGAGAGGAGGACGTTCTACCAGGGACAACTTGCAGCCCTAGACCCAGGGGGTTGTGCCTTTTTCACCATGATGTAGGCCTTGGAAGGCCCATGATGTCACCCAGGTCACCCATGACGTCACCCAACGTTTTGGATACTTTGGAGGTAGTTGTGTGTTGAGTGGCACGTGTGGCAGGATCCTTAGGCCCAAGGAGGCATAACGTTTTTCTCCAGGAGGCCAACGTTGTCCAAAAAGGGCCTAACATCACCCTAAAAGGGAATGACATCACCTTTACAACTTGTTTTAGGGTTTAATTATGACATTTAATATAAAAACTGGATATTATGTGTAACATGCCATGTCGACCTTTTTGATCTAATTCTGGTCATTAGTATTGTATAAATAAGGGTTTAAACCCTTGTATTATTCAACATCTTCCACTCACACTTGTGAGGACTGAAATTTGTGCCTTATCTAGGGTTTCTTGGCTGAAAGTTTAGGCGCACTTGTTGAGGAAGGCGAAATTTGGAGTATTTTGGCAAGTTTCTTGGTGGATGTGTTCAACTAGGGATTTTCTTGATGATTCTTGATGTATGTAAGTGGTATTTCTGCAATTCTTCTTAATTGAATGGTTATAGTCTTATTTATCTTACATTTACATTCAATATTATGAAATTGCTTGATTGAACCCTAGAAATACTAGCACATGTTATTGTCCTAGCTTTAAAAACCTCCACCTACTAGATCTTGTCAAAAGGACATTTTTCTTGAATCATTTTCTAGGGCCTTGCCATTGCAACACCCTAGTCTTACTTGCTTCATCTTAGCCGATTTTTCTTCATCATTCAGTTAAAGAGGGGGAAATCTATTAAGGCCTAGGGTTACCTACACCTTAGTAGCTAGTTCCCCATAGGGTTTGATAATTGGAGCCTTGGGTTACCAACACTCCAATCTATCAATCTCTCTTGTCTTTGACTCCCATTATCATTATTTCCTCTTCAACATTTGATGCCACTTCATTGACTCCATTTTTTCCTAAAGCACTAGTCTAAGTCCTCCTTTGAGTAATTGATCAAAACAACCATCAAAACTTA
Organism: Picea sitchensis; assembly: GCA_010110895.2. Taxonomy (NCBI): domain Eukaryota; kingdom Viridiplantae; phylum Streptophyta; class Pinopsida; order Pinales; family Pinaceae; genus Picea; species Picea sitchensis. Next base: position 1,304 of record SNQJ01S0142626.1, read on the forward strand.
TACTTTGAGCTTCCTACTAACCATTTCTAACACTGGAATAGCCTAACCTACTAACACTATTGTTGTTGTTACCAAAGTAAGCTACAACCATTAATTGCAGCAGTAAAAGCTTCTAAAAGCAATTGAAAAGGCTGATATATACCTTGTCTTGTTTGCTTCTAATAAATGCTAGTACTATGATTTCAATGGTTGATGATTCTTAGCCATTTTGAAGCTGTTTCAAGGCATTTAATGTGAAGTATTGCCTCATTAACATTGTTGTTATAATTTTCTGTTTACTTCATGATTATCAACCAATTGCTTTATTTGAGAAAGTATATGGTTTTATGAAGTGCTAACCAACAAGTGTACTTGCAATATATATAGTTTCTTGTTGCTTTGTTCCAGGAAGGTAGTCCTTGACATATTATCATTTCATTGGTTATAAAACAGGGACTTTCTGATCAGTGGTGACTTGTGAGAGGGGATCTTTATTTAGCCACTTTTACTTTGCCTTCTCAAACCCCTAGGTCACCGGGAACGTCTCCCTTGGGCCTACCACTCTAAATAGAAAGATGAATCCTATTGCAGTGACAGTCAGTGTTGCAGGAAGCTTCCCCGCCCCCCCCTGCTTCGAAGCCCTGAAGCTCTATCTGAGTGGGTGCGTCCAGGAAGCGTTGGCTGAAGTGCAGTTCAAAATTAGGAAGCACGCTTTGGGGGATTTTGACACGCTTCCTTCCATTTCTGAAGCGCCCGGTTTGAAGCGCGCTTCACATGTGCTTCCGAGGAAGTCCCTCATGCTTCTAAGGGGGAATGAGGTGTTTTGGTGTGCAGTTGAGGGTTATTTTGCCTTACTAGTGCTATTTAAAGAGGTCCCCACCCCCTCCATTTCACCCACCCTAGTAATTAATGGTAATGTTAAATTCTTAAAGTAAGAGGATTTTCATCTTTTTTTTTTAATTTTTAACATTACCATTAATTGTTTCATGATGTTTGAGAGTGGTTCCAACCTCATTGGACTTCATATGGAGAAAGTAGAATTTTAGGTCCCGTTCAAAATTCAACAGACTTAACAGTTTTTAGGATTTCAAGATTGGCAAGATTGCAATGTTTCCTCTGGATTCTATCATGTATGAGGGTATGGAGAACCAAGCCCTTTATGTACCTCGATGTTGGTGGCATTGATTGTTGAACTCTTTTGTCATGACCCAATAAAAATGTACTCTTCACTCAAGTATAAACTTTTCTTTTGAACTCTTCTCTTTGTCATCGTGTCAGATGACTTAGTTGTGTATGTGCACACCAACCTTCGTCTTATATACAGGCAGAGATAAGAGTGGTTGAGGGAAAGACAAAGATGTGGGATGTGTTTCTTGATGATATGGGTTTGAACAATAGTGTTGCGCTGACATGTGCATTGATTGCAGGGCCTTGAACAAGAAGACCATTAAAAATTTATATGTTGGTTTGTAAGTTTGGAATTGCTAGAATCTAGAATCTAGATGGTTGATGCTCGAATGATTAATCATTGATGAACTATGTAGTATGGATTCTATTTCTATCTATATTGATGTACAAATATGCATGTTTTCATATATTCTGCAACTAATTTGTCTTTCTACACGTTTATATATATATATATATATCAGCCACAAGACAAGGTATATAAGGAATATATCAGATCTTTGTTTGCTTCTTTGTTATTGTCTTGTTATAACACACACACACACACACACACACACATATATATATAACATATGCTTTCAGGATGCGTCGCTTTCGAGGAATTTTGGAAAATGATGCTTCCCATGCTCCCGCTTCATGCAACACTTGTGACAGTGATAGGATAATCTCAAGTTATGCCAATTTGCTTTCCTTTTCCCTTTCCTTCTACCAAAGTAGAAATTGCGCGATAACAGGTCCTTTTAGAGCAATTGAAACCAATTCTTGGTCCTCCGCCATTGTCCAAATGGAAGTCAATTTATCCCTCAACTAAGTGATATTGGTCAAGTAGCTCACCATAGTATCTGTCTTGCTCATGAGAACAATTGAAAGCTGGTTTCACAAGAGCATTTGTCGAAATGAAAAAGAGTTTTGAAACAATTCAACAAAATTTTCAAACATTTTTCGTTTGTCTTCTTATATGCAATTCGTGAGATGAAATGATCCTTGACATAATCAATAATGATTGCCTTCACCTTGGATTCCTTGTTCCAAATACTGGATCGATAGGTTTATGGAATCTCTTTCACAACATGCTCTCAAAGATCGTCTTCCTCGAAAGTAATCAAAGTCCAAGCTTCCATGGAACAAAATTGGAGTCTCCATCTAACCTATCACATTCTCTAAGATCGAGAAGTCACCATACACATCTTGAACAAGTCCTCGAGTGAACAAAATCAACTTTATATGAAGTAGACAAAAATTCTCTTATGAATTAGAGTCAACATACACATCTTGAACAAGTCCTCAAGTGCTTCTCCCAAGCCACCTAGGGTATCACATCCAACAACAATAACATCAATCCACATGGAAATACCCTTGTGCCACACTCATCTTATTTTTGAAAAAGAATACTTTGATTATAGAATGAAACGGCTCTGCAACTAGGGTTTTGTCCTTCCCTGCAGACTCGACCTGTGAAACCACGACTTCTGCCCCATTGGGGCCATGAATCGCAAGGAGGGGGCGCCGCCGAGCGCCTCCTATAGCCGAGTAACGGCAAATGGCAGCCTTTCAGAAGGGACGAAGCGACCAACTTTTGAGCCGCCACCAGACCTGTGCGAGAAGCTCTTGATGGAGGGATCCTTCAAAGACCGTGAAATGGAGATAGATCCGGCGAAAGAGAAAGTCCCTGCGTCAACTCCCTAGCTACCGGGTAAGTGTATCCCTCAAGCTCCACAGGCCCCGAAATATCTCATCAGCACACCGTGTATTGAAGAACAGAAGCAATACAGGAGGGACTATGCCTTGGTAGGCAAATTCCTAGGGCTTTGGCCCTCTGAGCGAGATCTGATCAAATGGATACAGTATTGGTGGAAACCGAGAGGACATTACGACTTACAGCTGGGCTCCAAGGGGTTCTTTACTATTATCTTCCATAACCTGGAGGATCGGAATCGTGTCGTCGATGGTGGGCCGTATTTTTTCAACTTGGCAGGACTTTTCTTAAGATTCTGGATTGAGAAGTTCAGCCCTGAGAAGGAAGACTTTGCCCATGCACCGGTCTGGATCAGATTATACTCCCTCCCCTAGGAGTTCTGGCTGGAAGAGGTTCTGGCCGACATCGGTAACACCATAGGCATTTATGTCAAGTCCTCAGAGGCCACCAAGCAGCGGCGCTATACATCATACGCGCGCATCTGTGTGTACCTGAACATAGCCAAGCCACTTCCAGGGTCCATCACATTGGAATACCATGATGAGGATTGGTCTCAAACCATCGACTACGAGCACATCCCGTTCCGGTGCAGAAAGTGCCATGAGCACGGTCACCGCTTTAGGGAACCCAGAAAGCGGCAAGGACAAGGACGACTTTGTACAACCAGCGGGGAAAAGGCGTCAAGGAGGAAGGAGGCAACCGGCTCAGGTAAGTAAAGACCCCTCAACTAGTAACAAGTTTGCAATCTTGCAAGACCAAGCAGGAGACCCCGTAACTCATGCAAGCCCCACGGTCCCCCCTCCGGGCATTGAACCCCAATCCACTAGCCAAGGATTGGAACGGCCCTCCCAGATCAAGGAACCTGATCTCACTCCCCCCGACACTGCTATAGACCCACAAGACCTGTAGGAGACAGAGGATGGGGAGGCGGATATGGAGCTAGAAGAGCAAGACCTAGCTGGGGTAGATCTGGAGCACCTGGAGCACGCCTACAGGCAGCAAAAACTCTACACCATACCCAGAGATCAACTACGGAAGGTCCACAAGGTATTTCTCAACTCCTCTGCGGGGTCCTCAGCGCGAGCTAGCAAAGGCCTAGGAATCCAGAGCGGTCAATCAAAGAACCCAAATAAGATCCAGAAAGATGAGAAGAAGCGGGGAAGAAAATCCACCAACAAACTCATACAAGAAATAGGGAACTATAGGGTCAACTTAGGACAAATTAACTTGATTTCGGACAGCTTCCCTCCTCTCCCCACCCCCCCGTCATCATGAAGATCATCACCTGGAATATCAGAGGTCTCAACGGACGTAGTAAGCAAAAACGGCTACGGGATCTAATCATAGCGGAAAAACCAGAGGTCTTATTTCTACAGGAAACAAAGTGCAGTTCAGAAGACATTGACAAATTACTACCCTACTGTTGGAAGCAGGGGGCTGCAGTCTCTATAGATGCCACAGGAACAGCTGGGGGATTGACTATCCTGTGGAACACCAATGCAGTACTCTTGGAGAACTTCTCCGCCACTAAATGGGCCATCACAGCTGATTACAGGCTTATAGGTTCAAACAAGCCCGGACATCTGATCAATGTCTACGGCCCGGCCAGCCCGAGGGATAAGCAGGCCTTTCTTAGGAGCCTAAGCCATGTCTCGAGTCATGCACAGCATAAAAACTGGATCGTCGGAGGTGACTTGAACATCATCCGCAGCCTGGAGGAGAAAAGAGGAGGTTCATGGCGATTAGATCGGGACTCCAGCGATTTCAACAGTCTTATAGACAATCTTCACCTAATAGACTTGGATACCAACAATGGCCTTCACACCTGGACAAATAGAGGAACTGGTATTCACCAAATCGCCTGCAAGCTAGACAGATTCCTCGTTTCTGAATCGCTTATGATGGAAGGCATTGCAATGGACTCCACTATACTAAATTTCCTTGGGTCCGACCACTGGCCGCTACAATTATGGATGGACATCTCGACCACGCCTGGTAAGAAACCCTTCAGATTTGAGAAGTTCTGGCTAGACCACCCTGATTTCCAAGAAAACATCCAGACCTGGTGGAGGGAAGCAGAGGTCCTTTGTGGTTCTAAAATGTATAGATTTCAGCAAAGGTTAAAGAACCTCAAGCACACCCTCAAACTCTGGAACCAGAATACGTTCGGCAACATCTTTGATGCTCAAAAGCAGCTATCAGCACAAATGGAAGGGATTCAACATCAGATCAGGCTGCAGGGTTTAACAAAGGAGCTCAAAGCCTAGGAAATAAGCATAAATCAACAGCTAGAAGAAAGGAAAAGACAAGAAGAGATTCTATGGAAATAGAAATCGCGGGTGCAATGGCTCAAGGAAGGGGAGCGCAACACCAAATTCTTCCATAGAACTGTCATTCAAAGACGATACTCCAACAAGATCACCCATCTCATTTCTGATGAAGGGGATGTTGTCCACTCACATGAAGACATGGAGGCCACCCTGATAGGTTATTTTCAAAACCTCCTCACGGAACCCCTTGTGGACAGACTAGAGGCCATCAACAAGGTCACGCAGCATATACCCTCCCTCGTCACCCCGGAACAAAACGCTGCCCTTCTCAGACCAATAACTATTGAGGAAGTGGACCAAGCTCTTCAGGAAACTCCAAAATGTAAGGCTCCTAGCCCCGACGGCTTCACCAGCGACTTCTTTCATCACTGCTGGACGATGATCAAAACAGATGTCTGGGAAATCTTGGAGGACTCCCGAGCATCGGGACAGATCCTCCAGGCTCTCAATGCTACCTTCATCACCTTAGTCCCCAAAGAAGGGCAGGCACAGCACCCCAAGAAGTTCAGGCCTATATCTTTGTGTAATGTCATATATAATCTCCTTACAAAAGTGATAGCCAGGAGACTCAAAGCCATATTACCGACAATCATATCCCCAGAGCAATCAGGCTACGTGGAGGGCAGACAGATCCTAGACAGTGTAATCCTGGCTCATGAAGTGATCCACTCCTTGCAGAAGACCAAAACCCCAGGTATGCTCCTCAAATTGGACCTCTCTAAAGCCTTTGACAAGATCAGTTGGGAATATATGCGTGCAATGCTGCTGGCTTTTGGCTTTGATCCAAGCTGGGTAACCTGGATTGTGAATCTAACTTCCATGGCTTTCTTCTCTCTTCTCGTCAATGGCGTTCCCTCGCAGCCCTTCTCCCCCTCTAGAGGGATCAGGCAAGGCGATCCCCTCTCCCCGTTCCTCTTCATCATCTTGGCCGAAGGCCTTAGCAGATCTATCCAAGCAACGATTGAAACTAACCACTTGTCAGGGCTGCCCTTGCATGGCATTTCCCCGCCTATCTCGCACAGTCAATTTGTTGATGACACCCTCCTGATGGGAAGCCCTACGGTCCGGGAAGCCAACTCTATCTTGGATATCCTCCAAACTTTCTCTAATGCTTCAGGCCTGGACTGTAACAAGGACAAATCCCAAGTCTTTTTCTTCAATACTCCCCTTCCGATCCAGCGCCACATCTCTGGCATTCTCGGTTTCAACAGAAGCTCCCTTCCGTCCAAATACCTTGGCATCCCTCTGATCGATAATGCTCTCCGGAACTCCTCATGGGAACACCTCTTGTCTTCCTTTTCCAAGCGACTGTCCTCTTGGACCTACAGAGCTCTAAACCTTCCCAGTCGTCTCACTCTTCTCAAGGCTGTCCTCCAAGCCCTCCCGATCTATTCCTTTTCAACGCTAGCCGCTCCAAAGTTCGTGCTCAATACCATCAAATGCCTTCAAAGAAACTTCATTTGGCAGGGCCTCAATATAGGGAAGAAAATGGCTTTGGTCATTTGGGACAAACTCTGTCAACCCAAGGAGCAAGGCAGCCTGGGACTTAGGGATCCCTTCATCATGAACAAGGTTCTCAGCGCCAAAATTTGGTGGCGATGGCTAAAAAGCCCCAAGGACCTCTGGGCCCGACTTTGGAGGAAGAAATATGCTCCAAATGTGGCTGAGAAAAACTTAATCCGGTGGAATGAAGATAACCCAGGCTCCTTAATTTGGACAGCAGCCATGCAGAATAGACAACTGGTGACTGAGCACGCTTTCGGGGAAATCAGGAATGGGAAGATCGCTTTTTTTTGGCAAGACTCCTGGCAATAATGGCCGGTCCTGGGCAAGGAGGAATGGGCCCCTAACATATGTACTCAAGCTAATCGGGCAGGACTAATAAGGGTGGCCGATTACTGGAAGGCCGACCCCCAGGAAGACACTTGGCGACAGTGGCACTTGGACAGGGAACGCCTCGACCTGGAGCCACACGTGAATCTAGTTCCTTTGCAGGAAGAGATGGCGAAACGGAGAATTCCCGTAACTGCAGGAGAGGATATTTTGAGATGGGGATACAACCCACAAGGCACCTTCAGCACGCGAGAAGCATACCGACTCAAGGCTCCCTCAGACTCCCTCCCTAACACGAAAATCTAGCGCAATTTTTGGGGTCTTAAACACTGGCCTAAAATTACCCTCTTCCTCTGGCTTGTCGCCCATTCCAGTATCCTAACCTGGGACAACCTGTCGAAAAGAGGCTTTGTTGGGCCTTCTATGTGCTTACTTTGTGGAGAGGCAGAGGAAACAATGAACCATCTTCTCAACTCTTGCCATTACACTGCCCAGATTTGGGATCAAGCGGCGTTGGTTATGCGCACCTCCGATCGCCGTAGGGACAACATCGTGGAAACCATTGCGAACTGGCGGGACCAAGCTTTCCGTTCACCCATCCTCAATCGTGTATGGCAGCTTATACCAGGCTTTATCCTCTGGCAAACCTGGAAAGAAAGGAACAAAAGACTCTTCAAAGGCCTCTCCCTCCCGTGGCATCACCGCTGGCATCAGTGCTACTTTAACATCCTGGAATCTCTCCCCCCTCAGCGCCGAGCCAACGTAAACCTCAATAATCACCCAGATGAACTCCCCATCCTCCGGTTTTGGGCTCCACCCTCCTCCCTTCAGACTCGTCTTCCTTTTTCACCAGCCCCTCCTCCCAGCAGCCCCACCTTTTGGTCCCCCCCCCCTAGAGGACTTCATCAAGCTCAATTTCGATGGGGCCTCTAAGGGCAATCCAGGACCAGCAGGCTATGGAATAGTTCTCCGCAATCATTATGGGAACATCCTTCTCATCAGCGCTGGTTCCATAGGACTCCACGAACAATACTGCAGAGCTCTGGGGTCTTACCAAGGGACTGCAGCTGGCCATGAAAAACAACTTCACCAAATTAATCGTAGAGGGAGACTCTCAAATCATCATCAACCTGTTGCGGAGAATTCTAAATGGAGCCAGCCCAGATAGAATTTTGCCTAGCTGGCGACTCCTGCATGGACTGCAGAGCATCACTGATTCTTTGCGACCGGAACTGGCTATCATCCCTGCCCACGTCAGAAGAAAGGCGAATCAAGTGGCGGATGAACTAGCCAACATGGGCATCAGTCGGAGAGAGTCGGAACTCATCTGCAATTCAGCCCTGGAACCTGATCACCCCATTCTTCAGCAGTGTATTTGCAAAGCTAGAATGGTGGATGCTCCCCTGGATGGGGTGTTAGTGGAGACCACATGGCGATTGGAGGAGGACGTCTCACACCAGCGGGGCACGGAGCCATGTGATGGGCTCGTGCCACCACCCGCCACCCTCCTGCGACTTTAATAGATTTCATGTCGACGAAAAGGGAATTAATGCCTTCATCCCTTCCAACGCATTTTCTCATGGCGCTGCTTCTGGTTTCAATTCATTGTTTACGCTGGTGGCTTGAGGAGCTCTCCCCTCTGTGCCCATGGCCGACTCAGGATAGTGCTCTTGGCCCCCCGGAGACTCCCCCTCACCCTTGGGCCTTCGGCTGCTGCTACGGATTTCCCATGCCTGACCACAAGCCGCGTCTGAGAGGGAGGCCACGGCGGGGATCTCCCTGGAGACCTCGTCGGCCTTCGGCTCCTCCCTCTGCTCAACCTTCCACTTGCTCCTCACTTCGATTTCAGGCAGAGCCGATGGAGCATGTCCACAGCCTAGCACTCATCCCTCGACCGCTTTGCTCATCCTCGCGCATCTTTCAAACACCACCGCTGGCTGCACCACCCCACACACCTTTCTCGGCTCTTCCAAGAACCTTAGAAGACAAGAACCCTCCTTCTTCGCGTAAGCAAGGTCATAAGGAGCACCCCCCTGCTGATACAGTCCACGACGAGCAGTTAAAGGACAAGCTGTCCATCCTCTATGGCTTAGTTTTCGAACTTCGCCAGGGGGTGGAGGATTTGCAGTTTCGACTACAGCTTAACAATGAGAAGGTAGCGCTCTTCCTCCAGCTCCTCTCCTCCATGCATGAGGTTGTCCTCTCAGACCAGGGAGGCGCGACCTCCAAGCCGGGACCAAGTGATGATACAGTTGACGTCGAAGAGGGTAAGCGGGGCGAGACTTTGAGGCAGGTTCCCGGAGCAACCACTCAAGGCGAGGATGTCATGATTAAGGGTGTGTTGAGTTTAGTACCTGAGGAGGTGTTCCCCATGTGTTTTCCCTCCTTAGCATATGTGGGAAAGTCATTTGGCACTTTGTCCTAGTACTTTATGTCTATTTGTACTTTGACTTTGGTTAAAGTGCATTATGTCACTTTTGGCTAAAGTGAACATTAAATTACCTTTTTGGTGATTTTGAGGAGACATAAGTTGACT
>SNQJ01S0142627.1:0-10315 GCA_010110895.2 Picea sitchensis
TGGACAAACTCTCGGCCATGCATGGTCGGGAGTTTCAGTTAACTGACCCATAGCTTTTTTTTCCATCGGCAACTTTCCTATTTTTGTGTTTTGTTAGGTACACGCGGGCTGTAGTGGGCCTGCAAGCGTGCACACGCGTGCAGTAATGAGTTAGGGCGCGTGGGCCTTGACCCAAGAGGATTTTCAAGGAGATTTTTCAGCAAATGTTTTGGCAATGAAGGGATATGAGTTGGCCTGATGCCAGGTAAGCATGTGTGGTGCAATTTAGGTTTATAATAATGGATCAATGGTCGTTAAGATCGAGGAGAGTATGAATCGTCAGATCACTCTATGTCGGAAACATATCATAACCGTCGGATTTCCTAACTACAAATGCATACTAAAGAAACACACTTTTACCTAACGACACATTAGACCAAGTAGATCTCAACTAACTCCTATGCACCCCAAACATATATCATATGCAAAAGTTACGCCCTAGGGAAGTTGACGTATCAACTAACCACATCATGGCCCACAAACCTTTTGTTGTTTCATCTTCTGGGGTTAGGGTTTTGGATGTTTAGGGTTTTCTCATTGATGCTTTATGTTAAAATGTTGTTTTTTCCTCTTTGTAATCAGCGTCTTGTGAACGAGTGTAGTTGACACGTCTCTCTCTTCAGGGATAAGCTACCACCATTCTAGCTAGTTTGTGTGTTTCGCATTTTACAATCTTGTGTATTTCATTCATTAATACAATCTGAGTTTAATTGTATTATTCTGTTTCTTGCAATATCTTTGTGTATTTACGTGTTATATCTCTTCCTTCATGTCATTCTCAATATAATCTGGATCGACTACGCCACCCCCAGCACTGACTGTGGATCGACTCCTTTGTTTATGTTGTGACTTCTTATTTTCTTCCAAGGGAGATGTCTCTATTGCACTAGCATTTGAACTCACCCTAGTATGTGCATCTTCATGAGCGGAATGTTTCTTTCACTTGGGTGTAATTTTGCTCGAGGTGATTACCACCTTGCCCTTGATATGTGAGTCTTCATTATCATCACCTCCTTCTAAAACTTCTTGCACCCTATTAAAGACAGAGGAATAATTGATTGCTAGCATATGGACTATGAAAATTCCTTATGGATTGAAACCCCTAAAGGCTTCTTCCTCTTTCATATTAAAGGATACGAAGAATCTTGTCATCTTGATTAGACTCGACAAGATTTTGACTGTAATCCTAGCAATTTTGAATGGCATAGGAATACATTGTCACTTTCTCTTCTTATCAAAGAACAAGGACCACGTCATGTATTGTATACATAAATCATACACTAGAAATTTATCACACACAAGATAAACGCATGTTAATAAACTATTGTTCATAATGTTCATCATCGTGTCGTGTCGTGTCATGTCTCATAGTGATTGTCACCATTGCATTAATGTTTCCTTCCCTTTCTCCTTTCACCATGCCCATGAGAGTTCATCAATATTGTATGCATAATAATAAATAACTAACATAATTCTTTTTTGCAAATGAATGGCTCCATGTGAACAACCTAGTAAAGGCACATGAAATATTGGTAAATATCCACTTGCATACAAAGGTGATTATTGTTTGAGCTTATGAAAATGAAAAATATTTTTTTTGTTTGTTTGTTAGAAATGTTTGTCACTTGCAGGGTCAACGTTTCAACCATTGGCTAAGAAACCACAACCCAGGGGCATCTAAGTCGTCAAAATCACTTGGGGATCGCTCCCATCCTAGGATGCACCAACCCTTAACATGGATGGATTTTTGGGTGTCTCCACCCGACTAAACACACCGTAATGGTATTGAACTCGGGTGCCTAGCAAAACCCACACCTTAATCGAATGTGTTAGTGGGAATTGACAAAATGAAAATAAAATTAGAAACATTAAAGAAATCATTTAATCCCCTGCCACAATATATTTAGCAAACTAACATTAAATATAAATCCAAAATCTAATTATAGAAGTAGACAAATTTTCTACTTCGTCGTTTAAAAAACATCCATGAGTGAATGGACATACTTCAATTGAATGTTTTCCATGTCGCCTAATCATGACACGCCACACTTTCTTTTAGATTTTAACTTTTGAAAAGGTGATTACAGACCAAAAAAAGAAAGATCCACTTCGTACATATTTCTTTTTACTGCAGTAAAATTAATGGGCTAATCGATCATTGGAATTGTAAGCATAGAAACAATTGGATTGGAAGTAATTATTAGGGTTGTTGAACCTACATGATTCTGCTTTGATGATGGAACCAATGAAGTACACTTAGGGAGTCTAGAAAATCCATCACCACAGGGTTTTGAATTGTTATCATATTGAAATCCTCGCTGCAAATCTTGCAAACCTATAGGAAATTTCATAAACAATGTGAATTGAAGGGTACAAACAATAAGGTATATTCACTCCTTTCCATTCATATTTTTCATCAATACTCATGTGAGAGGGGTCTGGGTTGCACCGCCTCCAAGTGTTTCTATAGTTTTTTTTAGCTTGTCTTGACTCTTAGTCATTCATCAAATCTACAAGAAAGACACATTTTCATATTGTGTATAGAAGATCACCAAAGAGAGTAACATATTTCGTGAGTTTACCAATTACAGAGCATGTGAAAAGTGTAGATGTCAAGGTACTCACAGAATATATGAGAGATATAGATGGGAAGGTAAGGAAAATATGACAACAAAGCAATGAGAAGTACAAAAAGAAGATAGATTAGAAAAGGAAAATGAAGATATTTGCAAAATGACACTTAGTAATGCCTCATCTAAGCAATGAGAGGTTTCCTAGGGGAACTTATAACAAATGGAAGTATAAGAATATAGGACCATGCAAAATCCTTAGGAAATTTTAATAGACATGGACACTTCACCAGTTTTAAATACTGCGGATCTTTATTAGTATCATGAAGGCCTTGTATAACTAGAGGTAGCTAAGAAAGAACAAGTGGAAAATAAACAAAAACATATTTTAGTGATTAAACAAGATGAAGTTGAGGAAGCATTGTCATAAATAATTATTCAAAAGATAATGAATAAATAATACAAAGAATATATGATCAAATGGAAAGAAAAAGTGGTCCAACATAGGTTTTTAAAGAGGAACTTTGTAAATTTGTTATCCATCCCTCATGAGCAAGAGTTGATGAGAACTTTCAACCAAGGGACTCTAATGCAGGCATTTGAGAAATTTCGAGGTCAAAAATGGGTCAAGACAAAAAATGTGCTATCAAAATCAACTTTAAAAGAACCAATAGGATTGAAAATGATGATGACAGCCATAAGGGTAAATAGTTTTGGAGGGAAAGAAAGAAAACTTCTTTTTTAAATCATATTCTTTACTTATTTCCTTATAGGTTTACTCAATTTCAAGTGTAATCACCTCGTTGGATGCGGAATTAAATTATGTGTCCAACATGTACCCACTCTACATGCTTTTGATAGACCCAAGTGAGATAAACTAGAAATACATGAAAAAAATGTGTTTCTTGATAGACCCACAATGAGATAAACTAGAAATACATTTTTTTAATTGTGTTTATTTTCAATAAACATGGTTTTTCATGCCTTTCTAGTTTATCTCAATGTGGATCTATCAAAAGTATGCATAGTGGATACTCATTGGATGCATAATTCCACATCGAACGAGTGCCTACAGTTGGGATTTGAGTAAATTTATAAGGAGATAAGTTGAAAATACAACTAAAAAAAGTAGTTTTCTTTTATTCTCTTTGAAAATTCATAACTCTTATTTTATTATTTTCTTTAGGAGGCTTATTTTATTATTTTCTTTAGGAGGCTCACTTTAGACCTCAAATTTCTTTAATAAGCATCCCTCGCCAAGAAGGCTATCCTACATGCATTTTGAATTCATAGGTAGATGTGGAAGCCTTAAGTCCTTTTAATTCAAATTTCAGGTTGAAATCATGTTTATTTTGTTTTAGGCGTACATTTTTCTCTAAGTACCAAAAGTTGTCAAATTTGGTGAAAAGCTATTTTCACAAACCATGTGCATTAGAGATGAATAAAAGAAAGCCAAAAACATGGGTTTTGCATCCAACATGGCATTTTCTCGACCAACATAGGTTGTTTTCTTATATCATGCACAAAGACAACTTGGCATGCACTTTGTAAGGCCTTCTAGACTTCATTAAACACTATGTAAAACAAGCACATATTTCAATGTTTTTGCACATCAACAACTTTTTGGGCTCAAATTGAAAATGTGGAAATACAAAAAGGCAAAGAATGACAAATATACACTCCAATTTGAATTACTCAAATTGACCAAAAATTGAACCATGGGCATGCATTTTAGTGAAGCAACCCAATTTTGGTCAGTTTCCTGGAGATGCAAAAGTTGTTGACTTAACAAAATTGATACAAGAAAATGAAGATGAATTTCATAATTTTGAGACATGGATTTTGTCAGTAGTGCGAAAATATTCAAAGATCAATTCTCACTTTCTAAAATGGTCGCCTAAATTAATTTTGGCATGCACTATATGAGCTCTCTCACGCAGATTGGTACCCTTTTTTTAATAGCATGGTCTGAATTTTCACCAATTAATACAAATTTGACATTGACGTATGCATTCTAAGCACCAGAGATCATATGATGGATAATTTGGAGTATGTCATGTGACCATGGAGTCTTCATTGTTTATGAAGTGCATTTAATAAGGAATTTTTCCTAAAATTGTAATAATTTGTAATGTACATTATCTTCATTGAATTTTTAGAGTCTTTAGAATACGAAAAAATAAGTTTAAACAATTGGATAATTTGAAGGCCACAAGCCAAAGATTAGAATCATAGATATGAGTTTTGTACATGAGAAAAGGGCCTTTGGACTCTCATATATTAGCATTCTATAGTTGGGGTTGTGTAAAATCCTGAGGTCAAGATGGTTTTGTGAATGTGAGAAAGTTGAGAATTAATGTATTGACATTTATTAAAGACAACTGAGTTCTAGATTGATGAAATCCATGTGTGTATTTATTTTGTTGTGTTCATTTCTATTCAAGGCATTTTTTTTCATATTTAATAAATTATACTATGTGAATTTGATTACATCCCCAAACTACAACAACCCTCTTAAGAAGAGTTCATTCAAATCTCTATATGGATGGAAATGTAATTCATTGTTCAGCTGGGATAACTTTGAAGCACAGTTGCATTGTTTTTATGTTTAATAAATTATGTTGTGTGAAGCTAATTGCAACACCAAATTACCTAAACTCTCTTAAAAAGATTCCATTCAAAGGTTTATATGGATGAAAATGTAATTCATCAGTTAGTTGGGACAACTTGAAAGCATGATTGACTTGAGGGACTGGCACCTTAGAATAAATGGACAGTATAGTGAAACATGTGCAACAAAGTCTTAGGACCGCACAATACAGATAAAGAGTTATGCAAATAGGAAAAGATAAAAATGAATTTTAAAATTGGATAGAAAGTGTTTCTCAAAGTTAAACCAAAGAGAAGCTCCACACAAAATTGTGCATTGGCTTACAAATTAGGCCTACCACCACATCACATTTCATTGTTCATAATATTTTTCACCTATTCTCACTTAATAATATGTACTTAATCCCAACCATGTTTTGGATTTAATGTTCCACAAATCAAAAGAAACCAAGGAGCTCCATATTGAACCCTTATTAATCGTAGGCACTAAACAATGACACCTACAAAGTATATTCATTCATTCAGTCAAGTTTAGCTGGCAGCATTACTTCGAGGAAAACAATATATGGAAACATCAAAAATGAGAAAACATTTCCCTTATTTATTGGATAATAACTCAACAAAGGATGTAGCTCTTTTGGTGGGGGGAGGGGGCTAAGTGTTGTAATACCCTATCTCTATGCCTCATACATGTTTACTCTCTCCTCATTCTGGACCGTTCCTATATGCATCATACTTGCTTCCTCTCTCCTTGCCATGAATCGTTCATCTCCTTATTACATCATGCTTCTTAAAATATTATTTTGGATTGTGGATGTTATCATTTTCTTTATGAACGATAGAACTATATGTTAAGGGAATTGTACATTACACAGTACTCTAGATGTTGCTTAACTCGTTGAATAAGAAATGATGTTATGTACCCACATATGGATTAATATTCAGATGTATAATTTATGATTGAGATCCATGCTTTATTATGATGCTTATCACTAATGATTGAAAGAGATAATATGTTTATTATGATTATGATCCATGTTTTTCCATGACTAAATTGTACAATGAAATAATGTGATGTTCTTTTGAAGAACTAATGACTTGTTGCAAATTTATGACTCTCGAGACCCACACTAACATGGGTTAGATGTTGGGAGCACCCTGGATGAATCCTAATCATGGAAAATGTTGATCTAGAACACTTGAGATATGTTTCCTAAGTTGATTTAAGGTTAAAACCCTATTGGGGTTAGGTTTAATTCATCAAATACAATTTTATGACCTCAATATGCCCCCCCCCCCCCTAACACAAATTTTGCACTAAGCATATTCATGTGTGGTAAATAATCTGACCCACACTAACATGGGTTAGATGTTGGGAGCACCCTAGATGAATCCTAATCATGGAAAATATTGATCTAGAACACTTTTCCTGAGTTGATTTAAAGTTAAAACCTTAGTTGGGTTAGGTTTAATTCACCGAATACAATTTTATGACCTCAATACTTTCCTCCCTAACACAAATTTCGCACTAAGCATATTCATGTGTGGTAAATAATCTTGGAAGGGGGAATGGGAAAACCAAAATAACTTCTTAGGAAAGAGTTGTTACCTTTTGGCAGAATACTAATGAGGAACTTCACCTTGAGGAGGGGAGGGAGGTGATTGAATACTTGTTGGTTGTTGCCTTAAAAATATCAATTTATTATTGACCTGTGATTTGTCGAAGCATACTAAAAATTGTTCCAACATTCTCTGAGGGTGCAAGAGGAGGCTAGGGACTTACCTAGCCTACTGGGTGTACTAAGGCCCACTATTGAGCTTGGCATTGATCGAGGGAAGAACTCCCTTGGAGGTAGATACCAATAGCATGAGTATAAGTGTTATTGCACACCATAACCCAAAGAGATATGAGTAGAAATGTTATTGCACATCACAAACCTGAGAGGTAAGGGGGTGATGTAAGACCAAATACCTCTCCTACACACAATCGTTGCTTCAATCGGATTTCTGGCCCATTGTGTTTATTTGTTGGGAAGGGTAATGTCGATTTGTGTAGAATACTTAAAGAGGGTTACCCTATATTCTCATTGAGATTAAGCCTCGCTCAAAAGCATCACCTAGTTTTAGGTTCTACATTAGTTGCATGGAAAATAGACCCTTGGACATGATTTCTCCATATTGACAGTATTTTGTGGTTTGCACCAATTGTTAATCTTCATCAAAGTGTGGAAGTTTAGGTGTGCAATAAATGCGCTACTAATTGCATTGTATTTCGATTCCTAAATTACTTTAAATTTCTTGGAAAAAAATTCCCAACAAGTAACAACCCTCCCAACCAATGCATGTTAGGTTAGGTTGTTACACTTTGCTATCGACGAGACCAATGAACTAAAGTAAAAAGGTTCAAAATTACATGAACCATTGATCAAAAATCAACAGACACAACATTACTCCAAGGTACACACCAATTATCAAGTTATATGGTGGTCATTCTTAGTATGGCAAGCCCAATGTTAAACAGAAATATTATAACTTATTTATGTAACTTTGGTCTCAATAGTCAACATGATCTACATCCAAATCATGTGTCAATATGTAATACCAAGTCATAAACCAAAATCACACATAGAATCTAGTTGAGTTATTTATGACTATTTTATTGATTGGCCCTTTGTTTTGGATGAGTTCATGCAACCCTACTTCAAATGGCCAACAAAAATCTCTACTTCAAATTCTTAATAAATTACTAAGTAAGATTATCAAGAAAGGAAATATTATTTTCATCACAAATGCAATCAACCCTAATAACATAAACAATTTATTATAATTTATAATGTTCTATCCAAAGCTTCAAAGCTTTAGTGCTTTGAGCTAAGTACCTTTTGCTACAAATAATTTGACTTGAGTGTATTGTTTTTGTCATTTGAAAAGAGATGCTCAATGCCATAGCACAAGAGACTCTTATTTTATAAAATTGATTTTGTGAAACCTTACCACTATGTTAAATGGCATTTTATTCGAGTAATGTTACATTGGGTTTTAACTATCCATTGCATCAACTACTAATAGTTGGGAAATTTTTAATTGATAAAACCAAGATACACTCTAGCATAAACAAGTCACTGTGGTAAAATCACTCTTCCACGCCTAAGTGGCAAATGTTGGAAGGATTCCAAAGGAAGTATAGAGTGGATCTCACTTCCAAACCAAGATGATGAGAAGTTAACTAACCTTTGTACAAACAACACCTTTTTGGCAATTTATGAGGGGCTTGAGTCCTATAGGGTACTTTAGAATGATAAGAGGCTTCAATTTACAATAAATAAAAAATTATATATAAACACTTGATCAACTCCCAAAATGGATTCTAAATGCAAGTTGAATTTTGATCCACCAAAACATATTTTTAATTTCATAGATATCCCATTTGCATTCCAAACCTACCCATGGAAAATGATCATTAAGATACTAGACCATAAGGTAATGAAATGGATTGCCAATCATTTTCATTAACGATGTGCTATGCCAATGTGCTAGCAAATGTTTAGATTTTTCTTCAATTATATGCATCATCAAACACAATGTTTCGGAAATTAGAGAAACTTTGAAACTCTTGTACTATTTTCCTTTAGAGAATTTAGATTAGATAATAGTTACAATTTCAAGTCGATCTTTCACTCCACAAGAGTTTGGGGATTAGGGGTGATTAATGTTCACAATTAGGTTCTCTCACTCTATGCAAAAAGAAATATTATATTCCAAGAGGGAATGGAGGTATGGAAGGTCCTTTGTGTTTTTATATACTCAAGTTAACCTTATGGAAAATGAGGTTGTGAAAGCTAAGTCTTAAGTCTTATTATTATCCCAATCACAATTAAAAATATGTGCTCTTTTGTAGTCTTTATCATTTGGAAATTTTGAAAATCAACAAACTAATCCTTCACTAGAAAGCAGATCAAGTTAAGCATGACTTGGACTTGACTCTTTTTGTCACTTCCCATCACAAATGATTAGAAACTTATAAAAGAAATCATATGGTTCATAGTCTTGCAAATCTTTAGAAAGTTATAATATATATTATATTATCATTTTTGGAAGGAGATTAAAATCTTACTTTAACCTTAATGATAGTTTTGATGGAATAACTCAAATAAATTCATTATATTTTGATAAACACTATGCCCTTCGACCCTAGGGTCATTCATCCATGTAGTTCATGAATGTATTGGAATTGGGAGTAACTTCAATCACTCTATTTGATACAAATGGACATATGGATACAAATTTAATATTTAGATTATGTCATTTGGGAAGAGAAGGGGCCAAGAAACTATGTGTCTTACAATTGACTTTGAAAATTTACAATTGTGACAAATAGTCAAATTTATTATAATAATGTCACATACAATTTAATTATCTCTTACATTAAACATGAATAAGTTCAGCTTTTTCCATCAAGCAAATATTCCCTCTAGCACCAGATCTATATCTTATCACAATCTAAACACTCAATTATCTTTTTCATTAGAGAGATAGCCAAGGTGTTGGAAAGTTAATGATGAAGATTCTATAAATAACACCCTGCCCACAATTTGTGGCAACCCAAAATACAAGGAAAATCTACTTCCCCACCAAGATATTAGGAAGTTCTGAATAAACATTCTATAAACAACACCCTTAAAAAAATTGAAACAACCCAAAGTCACAAGATATATGATCCTTTGTGTAAATGGATTTGATTCCTTTGTTTAAATTCTAGAAACTCTTAACATGCTTCCAATTTAGTTTAGCCTATTACCCAATTAATATCTAAGTCACAAGATGTATGATTCTTCATGTAGATGGATTTGGTTTCTTTGTTTAAACTCTAGAAACACTTAACATGCTTTCAATTTAGTTTTAGTCTATTACCCAATCAACATTTATGTGGAGATACACTAGAACAAGGGATAAGATCTTTTGTCCATTTACATGCTCAACATGTTTATAAAGCCATGTCATCCCCCACTTTTTCATGTGACTAAATATATCTCTCTTGGGGAGAGTGAATCTTCGTGGGGGTAATACCACCACCAAATCAAACCCCTCGTGACATA
>SNQJ01S0142627.1:14647-24732 GCA_010110895.2 Picea sitchensis
CTAGCACTTTATTCTTGGCAAGGATGAGGTCAATCCTTGTCTTCCATGCTCTGAAGTTAAAGGCTCCATCTAACTTGTTCTCTGACTTCATAGAATAAGTCATGGCTGCTTTGACTTGGTCAAACCGTAGATTTGACCATAAACTCAGACTTTGCGTCTTGGCTTGCTGAGAGTATCAGGAGATGCGCTAGGCTAGAGCGCATTGGTCTATCTGGAGATTAGGTCAATCCATTTACTTAAGGTGCCTCAACAAGAGGATTAGGGTTTCTGCAACTGCTCCTGCTAGTAACCCTAACGACAGTGTCTTAGAAGTTGCTTCTGCTAGTAACCCTAGCGGCAGTTCCTCAGCGAGCTCAATATCCTAGCGGCTATGTTTCCTTCCAGCGTTTAGACTGAATGAAGGAGGTGTGGGCCCATAACCTGTTAAAATATGAAGGATGTGTGCTCGTTTTACCATTGACAATACCCTTGTCACCCAACCATAGGCCGAAGCCACCCTCCGAGCACCTTAACCTTGACAGAGAATCATTCCAAAAGCAAACCCGAGGCTAGATAGTCATACAAAGGGTAGCGCACCTTTCCCCAAGGATAGTGCATCAACAAACGCTGATCAGATGTTCCAAACCCTAGCCAAGAGATAGTCCAAGCCAAAACATAACTGCTCTCTGCATCAGCTGCTCCAGCAGCTCTCCTCCAAACCTGCGCACAAGACTGCAACTGCACTGCGCAGAACTAGCTCTCTGCAACTGCTGAGATGTGTCAAATGAGAGACTAGCACCCTATATTTATAGTGGTTCTGGAAGACTTGTTGGGGCCGACTTCTCCTTCTGAGTACCTGTCTGTTCAGTATATTTTAAGTCTTCTGACCGACTTCTTCTTGTGTAGGCTAATAACCTAATATATATTATCTTCTTGAACCAACAAGTCTTCTAGGGTTATTAGCCAACTCATTAGGGTTTCTCTTGCTTCCTGGAGTCTTCTATTCTCATCAGGTTCACACGTGGAGGTAAATACCTCCCGTAACTACCATAATATCAACAGTGCCTACACTACTAGACATTTGACTTTGTAGTGGGTTTTTATAAAGTTGTGATAAAGTGGTTTTTTTATTAAAGAGACATTTTAATAGTGTACCTTCTAATATTAAAGTGACTTTATCTCATAAAGTGCACTTATGTTATAAAGTGAAAATGTACTTTAATATTTTAAAATGATTTATTTTGGAGGAAATGAATCATACCCTTGATCTTGTAAAGGCAAGATTAGATCTTGGTCATTAGATCTAGGGTTGGAGAAGGTGAAGGGTCATTTTCATATTATAAGAGAATGCATTGGGTAGTGTGTAAGATACAATGAGGAGATTGAGAGAGATTTATGAGATAGCTTGAAAGAGGAAAGTTAGGGTAGCAAGGAGGGCACATTTCCCAAGAGGGAATATTTATGTGTGAATGTTGATACTTATTGTTGTTGTTGGAGGCTGTATTGTACGGATCCGTACAGTCCATACAGCAAGGGAAAGAGGGCACAAAAATCGAAGCATTGTTTGGCACGATTTTTTAGGTATTTTGGAGGGTTTTTATTGTTGCAATAGGGCCGTACAGATCAATCTGTACAGCAAACTGTGGGCACATTTTCCAAGGTGCTAATTTTTGGGCAAATCGTACAGCAATACGGATTTGGCACATTTCCCAAGGCAAAGTATTGTGGAGGCAGTGTTGTGTGTTGTAAGTGAATTTCTCTTGTTGGAAATTGTATTGTTGTTGTTGTTATGTACTTTCCTGAAGCTATATAAATCTCTCTCTCATTGGATTTCCCCACATTGGATTTTCCCTGGCATTGCCTAAATTTCCGAGTATTTCTGAGTTGAATGATTGGTGTTCATTGTGTTTATTCTACTGCAAAATTGCTTAGCAATGTGTATATTTGCTTATGGTAATTTTTGAATGTGGGTTTAGACATTTCAGAGTTTATTTAAGACAATTATCTCTAGGTCGCTAAGTGTATGATAGAATATTTACTTGTTGATTTTGTCATTAAATTTCTACATGGTATCAGAGCTTGGGCTCTGAGTTGCAGTGAACAGTGAGATTTTTGGGCAAGTTTGAAGGGGAGAATATATTGTTTGTTTTCCTTTGAATAGTAATAGGGAATATGGTTGCATGCATTAGATTTGAGGATCAGTTGGATGGCATTTCCAACTATTTGCAGTGGAAGGTTTGGATGTTCGTTGTTCTCAATGAGAATGTAACAAACATAAATATATATAAATATGTAAATATAAATAAGTATAAATAAGTAATAAGTAATTATTAATTATGAAGAGACGTGACATATGAAAGGTCATGTCTCTTATGAAATGGCACCTCTGTGCATGATATCTATACAAGCCCTCATTCCTCATTTGTAAGGATCTCATTCATATCATATTCTTATACATTATTATTAAATATATTTACTATCCTTAAATGGATTATTGTATACTATCCTATTTATTAAAAGTGAAAAGCACCATTCGTGAGTAAAAAAAAAATATAAGGAATAAAATGATATTTCAAAAACTTAAAGTGAAGAAAAAGAAAAGAGTTTTAAACTAGCACAGTGGCTAACTCGCGGCTGAGAACGCCGAAAGGTAGCGGCTGATAACGCGTGCCCCCAATATTATACTGAGAATGTGTGCCCCTAATATAAAACGTTTGTGGTAATCCGTCTGTGGTAATATGAAACGTTTGACTGCATTAGGTTGATAAATGGAACATGGCAATTACACATCATTATAGTAATTTTTTAATGTGATTAGGTAAATGTTAAAAAGTAAACATGTTAACGGATGCCTTGATAAATGCAAGAAAGTTATTAACAATAAATCTGATCCATTGATTTTGGAGGACGACTAAGAATATGCCAGCATCTTCAATGCATAACCATCAGATTAGGTTTTAAGGTTAAATAAGGTTAAAAGATCATTAATTGTGCCCATTGTCAATAGGTGTATGCCTTTCGACGTAATTAAAGTGAAGTTAAAGAGACAAAAGGTTATAAAGGATTGAAGAGACATTTAAAATTCAATTTTATATATAAACGTAGTATTAAAGTAGCTAAAGAATTAAAGAGTAAGGAAGGTGTAATTAAAGATTCTTTGATTTTCAAATCAAGGTTATATAAAAAGGGTTATACTTAAATAAATTATCAAAAAATTATTATCATAAATATCGTCGGAAGTCAAAATGGATTCTGATAAAATGAAGGAAGGGAGATTTTTTTTATGAAGGTTGTCCAATCGTATGTTATGGTTTTTTAACATTAAAGGGTAGTATTTAATGAAGAGAAGCTAATATCCTTAACAATTTAGACTATAATGAAAATTACATTAATATTAATTTGGCAAATCGGTTATTAATTCCAGAGCCGAATATAATTGAAAAAAAAAATTATTTTTCAAATTAAGGAGTTACAAGTGACGATTGATGAATATGAGTATATTTCTCTATTTTATATTACAAATATGTATCAAGAAGAAGTTGGCATTGTCATCGGGTTACCTTAGTTTAAAAATCTAGGTACCTTCATATTAAACACAGAGAAAAAGATTGTGACCTTCCCTTATAAGGAGAAAATGATAACATTACAAAACACCACATCGGAGCCAGATTCTGCAACACCATAGGAATTTAACGATATCTCAGAAGTGATACTTCAAGAAAATAAAAAAGCAATACAAAGAATGCAAAAAGAATTTGATGAAATATCAAGGATAAAAGCGAAGAAATTTCTCGTTTAAAAGAATACAGTAAAAAACTATTTACACAAATCAAGAATTCAAAGGTTCGAAAACAATGTGTTCAGAAGTTGGAACAAGAGAATCAAGAACTCGAGAAGAACCTATTAGAAAAAAATGAAGAAAAATCTCGTTTGAAAAACCTCAATCACGAGCTACTAGAACAAATCAAAAAATTGAAAGAAAAGAAACTTGAAAATCCAAACATTAAAGCTCAAGAAGATGTCAATCCAGTTGAAGAAAAAACATACAGATATGTTGGAGTACAAACGATGGAAGATCTAGGGATACTTACTAATCGAAATTCAGCGATTAACAAAACGACATCAGTACATGAAGAAATTCATATATAGAAGTTAAATGAAGAAAATGCTACAAGTATGATAAGGAAAAATCATGTTATAAATCTTTATCGACACCCAAATCATAAGAACAGATATCTTAACCAGTTAGAATATCAATGTCATTCAAGACGAGAACGACTAAATTATCGTCCGAAAAATATTGATACCAACCCAAGTAAATCTCATGATAATCATTCATCGTGGAAGTGCAACATTCTGCAAAAGATTGAATTAGGATGGTCTGACCCTTTCACAATTCGACAGTTTTGTTCAACTCTTCGTCACTCATATCGTTTGGTATCATCAATCTTAACAACACCAAAAACAGAGTCATGCAAAGACATTGCAAGCCAAAACGAAGAAGTCTCTCCATAAACATGCTTTGAAGACAAAGCATTTCTAAGGGGAAGGCAATGTAACAAACATAAATATATATAAATATGTACATATAAATAATAACTAATAAGTAATTATTAATTATGAAGAGACATGACGTATGAAAGGTCATGTCTCTTATGAAAAGACACCCTTGTGCGGGATATCTATACAAGCCCTCATTCCCCATTTGTAAGGATTTCAATCATATCATATTCTTATACATTATTATTAAATATATTTACTATCCTTAAATGTATTATTGTGTATTGTCCTATTTATACTGGGTATTTACATAGTGAACCAACTTGGTTCACCATAGAGAACAAGATTTGGAACTATGTCAGTTCTATTGTTGTGGCTCCCACATCAAACATTGTTGTTTTGGATTTTCATGAAGTAAAGGAGGCCAAAGCTCAAAAGATCATTCTAGATGGTATGAAAGACCCTCTCATTCCACATCTGTCTGAGAAGAAGACACCTTATGCAATGTGGTAAACTTTGAAGAATTTATTTGAGGCGAAAAATGAAAATCGAAAGATAGCCTTGAAGTATAAGTTGCATGACGCCAAGATGGATAAGGGGGAGAGTGTGTCTTCTTATCTTACCCGGGTAGCTCACGTGAAAGATGAGTTGGTTGCAGTTGGAGAAGTCATATTGGATTCATAGTTGGTGAGGATAGCCTTGAAAGGCTTCACAAGGAATGGGAAGTCTTCATGAAGTGTGGTGGGTCGTGAGCATCTTCCAGATTGGAGCAGACTTTGGGACGATTCACTCAAGGAGATTCGGAAGAGATCTCATAGCAATGGTCAGAAGGAAGATAGCACTGAGGAGAATGTTGCTCTTGCTGCAAAGAGCAAGAAGAAAGGAAATTCTAAGAGAGACTCGAGTAAAGTCAGATGTTACTAATGTAACCAGTTGGGGCACCTTGTTTCTCAGTGTCCTGAGAAGAAGAAGAAGAGGAATGAACATGAAGGGCCTGAGACAACCGCTGCAGCAGCCATGGAAGACTTTTCTTCCAAGTTTGATAAGGAATTTTCTTTGGTTACTCTAGTATCCAGTGTCGGAAGTGAAGGATTTGGAGTGATTTCAGATGGATTGTTGACAATGGAGCCTCTTGTCACATGACAAGAATCTGGTGAGCATTCCTTATTATCACAAAGACAAGTCCTAACCAACTGGTGGAGAGTGAAGGTGGTATGGCACAAGTTGTACGTGGAATTCGAAGGGTTAGATTCCAACTAGAGTATGGAGGATCCCTGGAGCTTGATGGAGTTCTCTTTGTTCTAGGGTTGAGGGTTAACTTGCTCTTAGTCTCAGCCTTCGAGGATGTTGGATATTGTACTTTGTTCAAGAGGGGACGCGTATTTATTTGCAGGGAGGGAGTGGACCCGATTGAACCACCGTTGATTGGTGATCGAGTGGACATGTACATGTTGCGAGGACAACCTTCATGTTATGATACAGCGTTGGATGAGGAGCAGGAGGCACCTGACACTGTCGTGGGCCCAAGGATTCAGTGTTGCATTTCGAAGGAAGAGAGGGAGTCTCTTCTGAGCACCGACAAAAGGCTCAGTTAGTGTGATCGAACCGATGCTTGGGGTGGAGTGGATTCTCCTAGGAGCTCAGGGTTCAATCTAGTTGTCAGGAGGATGTCTTCTGGTTCGAGTTATGTGCAGGTGTTGAGGATGGCTCCAGGTTCAGAGGGAGCTCCTATTGAGTACAGTGTGATGGGACCAGATTATGAAGATGGCGGCAAGTATATCTCTCACTAAGAGAGAGTGTTAGCTTTTTAGCTCGGGAGATACTCTGCATCTTTGTCTTGCATGCAGAAATAACCTTGTGCCTACACTTCTAGACACTTGACTTTGTAATGGGTTTTTATAAAGTTGTGATAAAGTGTTTCTTTTATTAAAATGACTTTATAATAAACTGTACCTTTTAATATTAAAGTGACTTTATCTCATAAAGTGCACTTATGTTATAAAGTGAAAATGTACTTTAATATTTTAAAGTGATTTATTTTAGAGGCAATGAATCATGAACCTTGATCTTGTAAAAACAAAATTAGATCTTGGCCATTAGATCTATGGTTGGAGAAGGGGAAAGGTCACTTTCAGATTATAAGAGCATGCATTGGATAGTGTGCAAGATACAATGAGGAGATTGAGAGAGATTTTTGAGATAACGTGAGAAAAAAGTTGGGACAGCAAGAAGAGCGCATTTCCCAAGAAAGATTGGGAACAAATCCCAAAAGAATATTTTTATGTGAGTGATGATAGTTATTCTTGTTGTTGGAGGTTGCACTGTACAGATCCGTATAGTCTGTTCAATCCATACAACAAGAAAAAGAGGACACGAAAATCAAAGAATTGTTTGGCACGATTTTTGAGACTATTTTTGAAGATTTCTCTTGCTGCAACGTGGCCGTACAAATCAATACGTACAGCAAACTGTGGGCACATTTTCCAAGGCACTGATTTATGAACAGGTTGTACAACAGTGCAGATTTGGCACATTTCCCAAGGCAGAATATTGTGAGGGGCAGTTTTGTGTGTTGTAAGTAGATTTCTCTTGCTGGAAATTGTATTGTTGTTGTTATGTACTTTCCTAAAGCTATATAAATCTCTCTCTCTCATTGGATTTCTCTCATTGGGATTCCCTACATTGGAGTTTTCCCTGTGCTTGCCTAAATTTCCAAGTATTTCTGAGTTGAATGATTGTTGTTCATTGTGTTTATTCTACTACAAAATTGTTTAGCAATGTATATTTCTGCTTGTAGTAATTTCTGAAAGTGGATTTAGACATTTCAGAATTCATTTAATACTGATCTCTAGGTTGCCAAGTGTACGACAAAATATTTACTTGTTGATTTTGTCATTAAATTTCTACATTACAATAGGTTGATGTATGCATATTATATAGCCACTTATCTTCAACCTCACTAACCTGGTAGTCATCATTTCTTGACAACCTTGGATCATTTATTTTGATGTTGTTTGGTCCTTAGTTTGTTGGAACTCAGATTTCTAATTATTTGGAAATGTCATATGTCGCAAGGGTGCTTGGTCGAAAAGGTACTTTGTTCAAGCATACAAATACTTCATGAGAATTTTCTTGTTTTGATAAATCTACATTAATGAACAATTGGGTGATTTTCTTGTTTTGATAAATCTACAATAATGAACAATTGGGTGCCCCACCACCTAATCGCTTCATGAGATTTTTCTTGGTTTGATAAATCTACACATAAAGAGTGGATCAGGGATTTTTTTTTATGTATTCCCATTTTGGCATTTTTTACAGGCATATTATTATTTCATTGTCAATATAAAAGCCAGATGAGAACACAGCAACACGTCCATCCACACATTTCAATATTTCAATAGCATACACATGAAATATTACTTATCATATAGATCAAAATTCCATCCCATTGAAATTTAAAACCTAGTTTATCCATTCAAATGTACTAAATCAATTATTAACATGATGAACACCACCTTAAGGTCGAAATATATTCCTATATTAATCTCACACGATTATCATTGTCCTTGATAAATTATTCAAGGAAGGCATACAAAGTGTATATATATATCCATGTTAAACTCTTGTATATACATGTGAATGTCAAACTAAAAAAATTGTATATTTGTCATATATACAAATGAGGGCAAGAATTTTGGCCAATATCTACAAACGCTATTTTTTGTTGTTTAAATTGCATTTCTGAATGCATAAACGGATTTAGCCTGCTGAAAAACCCCTGGGGCACTCCAATTATACAAACTTAGCCACTCAAATCTGCAGATCCAACCATTCCTCCCCAAATTTGGGGCAAATCAAACGGAAAAATCACCAGAAAAAGAGCCGTAGAACCTTTAAACTACACTGTATCTCTTTAATCATATTAATCGCGTGGCATAATGCTCAATGCTTATATAATGATACACAAAAAGGGGGTGATTTCGAGTTGGTTCCAAAATCTTCTCAAAGCCAATTCAACTTTCTACTTTTTTTTAATTTTAAATTTAATTCAATTTTCTACTTTGTCAACAAAAGGAAGCACAAAGAAACCTATTGTACTCCACAACGCATAAAAAGGGGCGATTTCAAGTTGGTTCCAAAATCTTCTCGAAGCCAATTCAATTTTCTACTTGTCAACAAAAGGAAGCACAAAAAAACCTATTGTACTCCACAAATACATCGTTAGTTGCTCATAAAATGGCATAAAGAACCAATGAAGAACCTTTACAGAAAAGTATTCATAACAAACATATAAAAAAAAAGGAAATATTCATAACAAATATAAAAAAGAGCATCGACGTATCAATTCTTGAAAATATTCATAACAAACATAAGAAAGGGCATTTGTTATATGAAAACTGTCCTTAAGGCCGGCAACTAAACTAAAATAATAGGCAAACAAGGCAAGTATTGTTGAATGTAAGAAATTTAGATAAAAAAGGATCAAATAGTTTTGATTGCATGGCTAACATCTACCTTACCATCCTAAACAGTTTTTCCCTGATAGGAAAATCTCCTGAAACCCCCATTTTGTATGCCCTGATGTATGTCACCCCTCGCATCCCTTAGTTCAGACTGCAGCCGCCTTCAGGATCTTCCTGGTGAAGCAGCCCAGAAAGCCAAGCCAGCTTGAAGAGTATTGGCTTCTAAATTTCTGAAAAGGATGGAGGCTGGAGGTTTCTCCTCGCTCAGTGGGTGAACTCAGGACTCCCAGTAAATAAAGCTCTGCACTTAACTGAATATATTTTAATAATTTCAATGGGACTTCGATAAAGATTTAATGGGTTCCTCTTGTTCACGCGGCAGTTGGCTATTTAACCGTGTAAAGTATTTTGACTCATTTCTGTTTAAAGTATAAACCAAAAGAGGGTAGAAAAGATTTCAGAGGTGGTCCATGGTTCATGCGAGCAAACAGCTTGTACCCCAATCACTGGTCAATAAGTTTTGACCAACGACTAAGTTCCCACTGTTATTCCAGAATATGGCTTCATCTCCCATTTCGCCAAAAAAAATTATGGGATGACAAAACCCTTAAAGAAATCGGGAACAAGCCAGGAAAGTTCTTAGACAAAAGATGACAATATATGAAAATACGTGTGGAAGTAGACTTGCAAAGAGCCTTCAGGAGACCGTGAAAATTCAAATAAGGGATTCAGCACATATATAGAAACTAGACTGTGAGCATATTCAGCTCAAATGCATTAGTATGGTTATTTTGCAAGCATCTGTCCAAAAAAATCTAATCCACTCCTGAAAGAATCTCCAAAGGAGGATGAATGATTTAAAAAGTAGCAAAACAGTTTTTAAAATAAAAAAATCAGGGACCAAAAAAGATTCAGCAACCAGTAGAAGTTCAAAATTCATTTGAAGCTCCAGAAAATGGTCCACGAGAAGAGCAAAGTGGAATAGGGAACAAACAAGATCCAAAGGCAGACCTCAGTGTTCAAAAGTGGAAGATGGAGAAGTTGACAATGAACATCAGAATGATATCCAGGCTCAAAAAGATCAGCAGAGTGAAGATTTACCCCCAAATCTATATCATTGCCTGCTTCCTCCAATGAAAT
>SNQJ01S0142628.1:0-24616 GCA_010110895.2 Picea sitchensis
TTCTTCTTCTCCCTTGGCTTGGAATGATATGATCGTATCTTGTCGCGATGATGTTCGCAATAACTGCTACCCTCCACCCGGGCCTTTCTACACCGCCACTTCCTGCTGTCGCTCCGACAACATCGCAATTCGTCTGCCAAATTGCATTCGGCTTTCGTCTTCATGATTCTGTATAGATCTAAAACAGAAAAATGATTAATCTCATCCCCATCTTTGTGTCATCTTTATAGGCTCAATCATATACTCAAAATATCCATAAATATTTGGATTTTTACAGTGGTTTAATTATATCCAGGGCCCTTGTAAATCAGTGTTTGTGATAGATATTTTCCTTTCCAAGAATTTTGGCGTCTTACACACATATGGTGATTCCAGTTAATGCATTGTTCCAATAATAATGAGCTACATCGACACTTATAAATGTTTGTGTTATGTTCCTTCGTAATTAAGTTGAATAAGTAATCACTTTCTTGATATATATATTTTTCGAACTTTCACTTCTTTGATATAACATAGTATGTTAGACAAGAACTTGTATTTTTAGAGAAACTCTTATGTTGAGGAATAGTTTTTTTTTTAAGGAGAAACTCTTATGTTGAGGAAGATCAATGATGTGTTTTTTTTAAGATGTCATCTTCTCCCTTATAATTTTAAGAGATTCAAATGAGGTCAATACCTATTTCTTCTATAATACCTAATTCTTTCTTAGAATCTTGACAATCTAATCTATAACAAGTTTGAATTTATAATTTTCTAATTATTTTATTGTTGTTGTATTTTTAGAAAAACTCTTATCTTTTATTGTTGTTGTATTTTTAGAAAAACTCTAATGTTGAGAAATAGTTTTTTAAGAGAAACTCTTATGTTGAGGAAGATCAATCATGTGTTTTTTTTTTAAATGTCATCTTCTCCCTTATAATTTTTAAGAGATTCAAATGAGGTCAATACCTATTTCTTCTATAATACCTAATTCTTTCTTATAATCTTGACAATCTAATCTATAACAGTTTGAATTTATACTTTTCTAATTATTTGATTGTCGTTATGTTGTTGAATGTATGTTTGTATATTTTTTGATTTTAATATTTTTGATAAGTGGTCTTAATTTTACTCAATATGTTAATTATTTGAAATTTCAATCACCCTTTGATTTCAATTCTCGATGTAAGGTATCTTTGTCATACAAACAATTATGCTCATGATGAGAGCCCTGAAGGTGTATTATATCTCGTAGGGCCCTGAAGGTGTATTATGTCTTGTAGGGATCAAATGCACTTTGAAGTATTTAAGCAATGCAAGAGTTAGCTAGGAATTATATAAGACATTATAGGATATGCATAATTGCACATTTATTAGTAGCAAAGAACACGTTACAAGTCCCACAAAAGGATACGACAAGATGATAGGTACTTGACAAGATAGCGGGCTCGCACAATACAAGGTACTAGACATGATGGTGGGATCTCACACGATAGGGTCAAGCAATCCAATTCACCGAGATCAAACAAGTTCAAGGTAAAAGTCACATCGTCAGTATGGCATACTCGTACCAAGGGAAACCACCGCAATGTATGTATACCAGACCTTAGAGCCAACAAAATATCATCAACTTCATGCAATGTTTTCTCGGTTATCTTCTCTGTACATCCCGCTACTGCCGCCATATTCGGATGGAACTTTCATTTCTCCACAAATAGATATCCCATCAGTTTTCCTTTGAGTATTCCCAACAATGATTCAGCCATTAGCTCCAATTATCTCAGGAACTCTAGTTCCAGAAGCCAATGGACCTTTCCACTATTGGCGCCTTAGGGGTTGGCTCCTTAATATAAATTAAAAAAATAAAGAAAAGAAAGAGGTGAAATGGGAAAGGAGAGAGAGCTAGTGAGGGAATATTTTTAGTCAGGTTACATGGAATCCCCTCAGGTTCCTGTGGACTCGTGCTGCGAGATCAACATCCATGTTAGCATAGTGAGGTAGATGATAGCCTATGTTTAAAAGATAACTAATTCTAGAGTCGAAATCATATTTTGTTCATTGTAGGAGAAGAATAATTGATATTGATATGAAGTTTTTTGGGTTATGTCCATAGTGAATAAATATACAAAAGTGTCATTGAACACTAGCCATTTTTTCTTGAATTTTTTTGAAAATTCAAACTAGTGATTTTTAAAAATTTAAATTCATCTCAATGGCCTATACTAGAATGAGATGATTTTTTTTTATGGAGAGTTAAAAAAGAAGACATAAAAAAAACCCAATGAGGAAACTGGCCAAATTCCAAGGTGTTTGGAATGAAATTGTTAACACTTTTGGGAGATTTTTTGGATTTTTAAAGGAATTAAAGGGAACCACACTTAAAAAAAACTAGAAAATTTTAAGTACAACACATTTTATACCTTCATAAATCTACTTTATTTTAGTGAGGCTTTTCTAGAAGTGCACAGTTTGGGAGATGACTAGTTTTCCTAATTTGAAAATTCTAAGTTTTGAAAAATTATGAAAAAGAGAAAGTTGTAGATTCCGAATTGTTGTAGAATATAGGTAGAGAAACATATGAATACTACATAAGTTTTTTTGTGTTCACAATCATGAATATTAACAGTTTTGGATGCAATTTTTTTTTTTTTTTTGATGTATTTTCTTTTGCACATGGTTCTAGTCAAATTGCACCACTCAAGAAAATGCACAAATTGGGTAAAAAATGATTTTTCATGAAGAGATAACTTTGAGTTTGGAGATCAAATGAGAGAACATGAATAGTCATTGGATATCTGACTAATAGGAGAATAATCATTAAATTCTGTAATTTCGAGAAGTATCATATGATTTTTCATGAATTTAGAAGAAAAATACCATATAGAATTAAGTGACAATTTTTTGATAATTTGCATAATTCTAACAAAAATGATTGCTTGTACATTTTGCAAAATTTGGGATATAGTAATATACACTCAAGGTCAATATTGTAGAATAGTGTAACAACTCGCTCTTGTGCACAAAGTGAACTTATTCTTCGAGTACAGTTGCTCACAAGTGATTCGGATTATTATGGTATTAAAACATTGATTTGATTATGAGGCGTTATGGGTTGATGACATGTTGTTTTACTACATTGACATAG
Source organism: Picea sitchensis (assembly GCA_010110895.2). Lineage (NCBI taxonomy): Eukaryota > Viridiplantae > Streptophyta > Pinopsida > Pinales > Pinaceae > Picea > Picea sitchensis. Next base: position 3,125 of record SNQJ01S0142628.1, read on the forward strand.
ACATGTGCTATTCATTTGGTTTTACTGTGTGCAGGATTTTGGACCCCAGGGATGCAGAGGCATCGATGGAACCCCTTGGACTCCAGATCGAGTCGAAGAGTGAACCATTGGGGTTTGACTGTTTTATATATGATATTAGTGCATGTGGTTAGATGTTATGGTTATGGTTATATTGTTGATATGATTTGTTGATGATGTAGGCTGACAACAACTTGCCGATCAGACTCACATGTGGAGTAGAGGGGTCACGCAGGACTACAAGAGATGTTGTGGGAGAGGTGTAGACAAAAGCCCTACCAAAGCTTACTAGCACTCCCACCGTGGCTCGAATTGTAGGTTAAGGATTACCTAGTTTGAGAGGACCACGACGTTGTGAGGGAAGATGGTGACAATTGTTGACGATTATTCTAAGGGGATCACAATAAGGCATGGGCCTTATTCCTTAGAGGCCCTTAGTCTCCCACAAGTTCACCTGGCAGAGTATTGACTCCAGGGGTTTTTGATGTCTACCAAGTCAGTCAAGAGGCGAGTGGCACCCTTGCAGAATGTGGGGCGTCCTCAAGGGTATGTCACACAAGGGAAATAGATGAGGCCAGTGGCACCCTTGGATCACGTAGTGCATTCTGAAGGGCACATCGCGTAAGGGAAACAGATGAGGTGAGTGACACCCTTAGAGAACCTAGTGCATCCTTAAGGGCACGTCGCGTTGTTAATGATAAATGAATGAACTGAGACGACCTTAGGATGAATAACGTGATAAGAAAGATTTAAAAACCAATTTTCCCTAATAAAATGTTTCCCAACATGAAAATTAACTCTAGGTCTAAATTATACTAGTGGTGAAATTTTATCTATCCCTTATATATATATATATATATATATATATATATATATATATATATATATATATATATATATATATATATATATATACATATATAAAATAAAATAAATGTCGTTTTGTTATATTATGATAATTTAGAATTTGATTAATTAAAAAGGGAAAGGAAAAGTTAATTTCTACACCTCCCAATTTGGGTTCTAAATGAAAGGGAAAGAAATCTAAAATATTAGGAAAAACTATGAAAGAGGAAAATCTATAAATGATTTGAAACTGGAAAGAGTGAATCATAAAGAAGAATCTGAGGAAAAGAAATTCAAGTTAGTATGGTATCTACCATTTAATAACTTTATAATTTTAACCACAAGGAAAAAAGAAGAAATTCAAGTTAGTATGGTATCTACCATTTAAGAACTTGCTAATTTTAAACTGATCTGGCAAATTAATAAGGGGGAAAGTCATTAAAACCTGTAAGAGAATTTGGGGACACTTACGAGCGATTCTAGGAGTGACTCTAGGTGGGTGAGGGAAATCAAGGTAATTAATTAATTAAATAAATTGTCTTTTGGAGGAATGAAGAGGATGGGTGACACTTGTACGGGGAAGATTTTTATGAATTAATTTGTTAAACTTTAAGTAAAATAAGCTCTTGGGAAAATAAGGGGGTTCAAAACTCTATATAATGGAGGGAGGAGAAGGATGTTGGATCCTTCTCTGGTTGTGTAACATTACGCTACCGAATATCTACTTGACAGACTTAGCTTGTGGGACTTAGGATGCCCAGCTTGGTGATGAGTGGTAGCTCGGCCTTGCAAGGCGATCTGGGAGCCAGTTGATTATCTGGTTAGTGTGTGTGGCCCTTTTGCGGCTTGGGGGGCTAAGGGGGAAGAAGAGTACCCCTAGCGTTGGTTGGGAGGTACCGGTGAAGTCTCATTGGTCGGAAAGAGGGAATTGCATGAAGTGCGCAAGACAACTCAGAGTGGGTGATCAAGCAACGATACACTTTCTTTATTTTCACATGGTAGATTGTAGTAGAATTTATTCTTGGATCCACATGTTTAATTGGGTAAGTAAATTGATTTTCTTATCGTTCTAGTAGACGATTGAATTTATCCATATCTGTTCGTTTGATGTTGGTCTTCCAATGGACTTCGTTTTTAGCCATGTCTTGGCCTCCCTTGGGTGTATTGATTTGTGAAGTTTGTGGTTGTTTTTCCCTTCATCCCCACCTCATCAGTCCTCACCTGAGCAGTTGTCCAGGACTCTGATCTACGGTTGTCTCTTCAGCGTTAATAGACCTATAGATATTAACGCCCTTCTTTTCTATGGGTGGATGATCTGCGAAGGACATTCCAGTCAGTCATCTACCTCTGTTATTTTCCTTGGTTAATCATTTGATTTTTCCATGTAGCAATGGCCTCTACGTATGGATTATCTTGCATCCTTGTTGGTTTTTCTCTGCGCCTTGACTAAGAGAATCCCTGCGATCATTCCCATGACTTTTCCCATTGGATCATTGCATTCTTTGACTATTGTCTGCGTTGGATTGGTGTCCTGGTAATGAAAAAATTTAATTTCAGACTGCATTTTTATATTGGTATCCTGGAATGCAAAAAAAAAGGAGGGGGATTTAATTCCAGTCTGTGTTTTTATGTTGGCATCCTGAAAATGGAAAATCAATTTAATTTCTAAGTCTACGTTCTCATATTTGGCACACTGGAATTGGATAAACATTTGTGTAATTCTCGGTCTCTGTTGTAATGGTATCCTTCAAATGGCCCAACGAATTAAATTCTCTGTATGCATTTCGTTTTTACTTTTGAGGGGATTTTTTCCTTGAAGGAGACTGCGTCGTGCACTAAAGAATTTATGTTTTTGATGACCTTGTTGCCTATCAAATTCACCCCTCTCTAGACTGCTTTTCATTTTACTACAGGGGCAATTTTTTCCCTTGTTGAATAATGATTTAAGGATGAAAACTTATTGTTGTTGGATTCCTGTGAATTCCCATGAATTGCAAATTAATTGATGTTGTGTTTTCCTATTTTAACCATGAATTTTCCCGAGAAATGATCTCTGTGTCTTTCTGTAGAATGCCCACAATTTTTACCATTGAAATGTGATTGAGTTTGTTTTTACCATGATTTTATGACTATGATTGGATTGTTACTCAAAGTTTGTTCTTTACTAACACCACCATTTTCTTACCATGGTTTTAATACACAGATTAAATTACCATAATTTTACTCTCATAGGATATGATTCTTTGTTGTTTAAATGCCCATGATTTTTCCTTCCAATGAGGTTGAGATTGTCATTTTAAATGCCCACGAGTTTTTCTTTTAAAATGAGATTGAGCTTGTCGTAAACGCCCATGAATCTTCTTTAAAGCGTTTGCTTGAGTTGGCTAAATTTATCGATGATTTTTCCCTTCTTAATAGCTTGGCAATTTTTCCAATTGTCATGTCTGCGTGTTTCCTTGTGTTACCACGCATTCGGCCTTTAGTTAACTTCGGTTCATTTTTTTTATTATTATTTTATTTGGAATTCATTTCGTTTCTTAATGCCAGCTCGAACGATCCTTTATTAATTACCAATTGCATCTTCATTTAATGATGGTGTAAAGTCTCTGCAATTTGAAATCTAAAGCTAGTGCGTGTACACATTTTTTCGAGTTGTCTGCTTGCTTCGTTAATAGAAACTCTTAGCTGCCAGGTGCAAAGGGATGACTTGTTCTACATAGCAGTTTTTTTCTTTTTTTTGAATGGATTCTCCCTTGACAGCCTTGGTTGGTACAATATTCAATTTGATTAGACAACCCTTAATTTAATTTAGGCCAGACTTGTGATTAGTTCGAAATTTGATTAAACATCCTTGAATTGAGAACAACAGTGCTTAATTTGTATTGCAGCCTTTCGTTTGAATAGACAACATTGATTGATAAGATAGCCTTACTTCCTTCTTAGATAGTTCTTAAGTTAATTAAACTTAGACTTGTCAATTCCGTCTTAGTAATGATTAAAGAAGACTTGTCGATTGATTTGTAGTTGATGTTATTTAAATTGAAATTATTGACTAAAGTGTAATGAAGGATTGTCGAACTGATTTGTAATTGATGTTATTTTGATGGTAACTTAATGACTAATCTATAATTAGACATGCTAGTTAGATCATAATTATTGTTAATTAGATAGCAATTGTAGTTATGGTTTAGTATTGGTTATTTTATATTCTTCAATGAGTTGGTAACGATGGACAATGGTAATTAGAATTGCTAAATTGGTTAAACTTAATGTCATTTGATCCTAAATTAATGGCTAATTAATAATTTAGACATGCGAGATAGATTTTACTTAATGTTATTTAGATGGAAATTTTTTACGATTTTAGACTTGATGAAAGATTGGGGTGTTGGTAAAGTCACGTATCAGTTGCGTTTCTTTCTTGAGTATCATCATCCAGAGTCTTGTCAATCGAATGCTTGGGTGTGGGTGTAGTCTTTTGTCAGATATTCGATCTCCTAGTGCGTGGGTTGGTCTTGCATCTTGGTCCTTTTATATTTGGTTTGTGCCAGGGTTATTGTCGTGCCTCTCATCTGGGGACTGCATGGTTACTAATGAGGGGATAATGGCACGCGCTATCGGTTAGCGACAAATGACATCTCGATTGGAGTTGGTGCCTTCCGTGTGAGTGTGGCTGAGACTCGTATGTTGACTTGGGCGCATTGGTTGATGCCTTCTTGCGTTGGTTCGCAAGCCTTGAGGTTCTCATATTGTTCATCCAGGTCATTGTGTCGGGGTGGGGATGTTTTCCCTTAGCTTGTAGGCATGGTCGTGTTTATGTAGAACAGGTAGTCATTCCTTCATGTTATTATGTGCATGCTTTTCCCAGTCGCCCTTGTTCCTGTGCATGGTGTCATAGTTGTATGTTGCCTGGGTTGTGTGATTTTGTTCGTCGTCTGTGGTGTGGTCAAACTATTGTCATCATTACCTTCTTTCCCTAAAACCAAAAAAAAATTGCACTTCTGCTTCGCTTGCAGTCATAACGAAGGGGTCATTACATATGGTATCAGAGCGGGTTCAACCCGTGACTTGGGATCACTATAGATTTTGTTGATATGATTTGATTATAATGTTGCTAATTGAGTTGACTTGTATTCATGTAGGTAATCATGATTAGAGGACATCACGGAGGCAGACGAAGAGGTGCTAGGGGAGGAGGCATGACACCTCCAGTAGCATCCACACCTAAGGGGTCTAACCCTCAGGGAGATGAACAGGTTGTTAGGAAGGAGAATATAGCAGTTGGTGATGTGGTCGGAATTATGAGATATTCTCAGCGCATGTCTGAGGCATTGATCAACCGTTTGGACAGAGATGAAGCCAGAGTGTCAACACCCCTTGAGGGTCATCCGCACGCTCCGGTCAGTAGTGGTAGCATTCACCATGAACTCGATAAGGTCAAATTTCTCGAGTTGTTTGGTGCCCCGGATAGCGCAGCCGCCAAGGCATGGTTGGAGAATATGGCGATGTGCTTTGCACTTCGTGACTATACCTCCAACATTAAGTTCCACATGGTGGTATTTCAACTAAATTTGAGTGCTCTTCTATGGTGGAAGACACTCCTACCACAGTTGAACATGGTCGTCGAATACGTGTCATGGGAACTATTCAAGGAACGATTCCAGGAGAGGTACCTATCAGAGGAATTCATTGAGCGTCAACTCAATCAGTTCAATGTCTTACGACAGGGTGGTCGTACGGTTCCCAAGTATGAGGCCCATTTTATGGAGCTTCTCTAATATGCTCTGCATCTTAACACTTAACACTGAGAAACTTAAGGTCGGGAGGTTCGTTTTCGACCTTAACTGCGGCATACGTGCAAAGGTTAGGATTTTGATGCCTCAAACCTTGCACGATGTCTTCGAGAAGGCCCTCATAGCAGAGGAGGAGCTTATTAGTGGGGGTCATAATAGGACTCCAGAGAGACTAGTAGCGCAGGTGTCAAGAAGAAACCTAAGAGAGATGGTAGAGATTTTTTAATCCAGTAAATCATTAGGAATGATTTTCAATAGGTCTGAATTATTATAAATTCAACTTTCTTCATTTCTTCTAAGTGATAAAAAATCATGCAAACGTTCTCCATGGAATGTAAATTTAGTAGAGGTACCAAAAGAGTATAAAAGGTATATTCGTAAAAGATAAATTCGAGTTTAAAACATGTGATATGAAGTGATATAAAATTGTTCATTTTGAGGAAAGAAACAACTTTATATAAATCATACCAGATACGATATACAATTAATTTTTATAGGTAGTGCAGTTAAATCTACATACATGCAATTCACACTTCAATAGGCTTCAAATTCAACGTGTGCATTTAAAAAATAACAATGAAATTTTCATGCAGGAATGCAAGCTCGGACCGGTGGTCATATGAACTGAGTCGCCCTGTAAGAGCGTGAGAGGTGACATGAGCGATATAGATAACAGAAAATGGTATTGTCTCTGCACTTGCAATAGTAGTAGAACACATATGGATTAGATGGTGAAAAGAGCATGAAAAGATGGCCGCTGAATCAACAACTACAAAGAGTTAATCTAACATCGTAGTTTAAATGTCTCGGAGTGAAAAGTTATGGGATGTCCATGCTGGTTGAGGACAACTCCAGTGGCACAATAAGATGCATTAAGTTCTATTTTTAAGGGCTGAGATAGATCTAGAGGTGCTAAGATAGGGACAGTACATAGCTTCTGCTTCTCTTGGTTTAAGGCTTATTGTTGCGTCTCTGTCTCGGATATTACATGTTCATCAATTTCTCTTCTCTAAAACAAAAGAATGAGTTGGCACCTATTATTTTGTCTCCACTTTTTTATTAAAAAGGGTAAGTATTTCATTTTTCTCAGAATGAAATATGTTCGAAAGAAATAGAATTTTGTACATCTATTGCAATTTTGGAACTTGGGGTCAGCCTGCAGCTTGAAGCATTGCAGGGATATGTTGGCTGGTTCAATTAAGCCCAGGCCAGATAATTTGAGGTGCAATGCTAGTTTTATTGCTACCCAACGATATCGTATGGCTCACCAATTTATGAATTCCTTTCACTCGTTGTTACTATATCATCAAGTTCAGACCGTGGCAATGTAACCCTCAGTCTTGCAACTAAATCCGTTATTGTCGGTGGAGTTACTATATCATCAAGTGCTTTTGCCTGGGGAATTAAATAACTGGGATATACACCATCAACTTTAATTGAGAGGAATTAGATTTTAAAGGAAGGAGACCTCATAGAAGGCATAAAAAATATCCAGATTCCAGTTGCTATAAAAGAAATATATATCTTCACATACCTCTTAAAGTACATAAAAAACACACCAACTCCTATGAAGGGACATGGAAGGTTACTCGACTGTTGTGGGTGAGGGGGTTAATCGATTCGGTAGTACTCAACTCTAGTACAAATATATCTGCAGTAAGTGTATAAAAAACACGTATAAATATTTTCAGTAATTTTCTGAGCGTGTAGGTGATTATGAAGTGAAAGAAGCAGAGAAGCATTTTCCAACAGCCATTCTAGATGTAACTAGGCTCGATGTGGTAGTAATTATTTTCTAGTATTTCTAGTATTATACAAAAAGCAATGCCTAGGAGACGGAGAAATATTTTCTTTGACTAATTAGATATTTGAGAGCCCAACTACTCAGAATGGATTTTTTTTACTTACTCCAAGGTATTTTTGTTTTCCTACTTCTTTGTTCAAAATGCAGAAATAAAGTTTTGTAGAGAATTTATACATACTGCAGGTGATGAGTTTGAATTTCTGAGGGGTAGAGATAGAAATATTAAGTTTTGTAAAGAATTTATACATACTGTTATCACTCCAAGAAACTCCTTAGGGTTGTAGGCTAAAGATGCTTGGTAACTTAAGAAAATAATGGTTTTTGTGTTTATGAAATTGTGGATCAATGGGATAACTCAGTGACTAATGAAAAGAACAACTTATCAAGTATTCGAATAAACCACTGCTTTTAGAAATCAATGATCAGATGGAGTAATTGGACAGGGTATGAAGAATACTAATCAAGATAACCAAACACAATGAATGCAATGTCATACAAGATAGTAAGAAGTTTTTTAATTCGAATTTGTGAGCTTTATAAGAAGATGACAGTTCTTAAAAGTTGGACTAAATTGAATTAAAATACAAAGTAATAGGGTATATGAATAAATATATTAATGGAAAAAGGAAACTATGATTCTATTAGAAGATAAGAGCCTTAGTACAATAGTCCAAGTGTATCCAGAATCCAACCCCTTGTATGTTTTAAGTCTATAGCTTTATATATTTACATCACAATTCTCAGATCCTAAAACAATGGATCTGATATTCTAAAAACAGAAAGTAAACTATATTTACAAAAAACTAGGAAGAGATCCTCAAGATGAGGTCAATCCATATCTAAGAGTAGTAGATTGTTGATGAAGTGCAGTTTTAGCATCCTAAGGCTGTTTGATTTGGTCCTCCAAAGAGAAAAATCGAATTTGGTGAAGTGTGAAAAAACCCTGATTTTCTGCCTTTGGAAAAGATGTCAAATGTAGTTGAAAAACCTCTTTTTGACCTTATCCCTCAAAACTAGCCTTTGAATGAGACTTGATAATTCAACAACTATCCATTTGAAGTGGTTTAAAACCATTCAAACTTAAAAAATCCTGATCTCGATAAGATTTCGGTTATTCTGGCCGTGATAGGCTTTCACCACCTAATTTACTCAAAAAGAGCTTTCACCAGCTAACTAGCAAAATTCAAGACGGGTTAGCTGGTGAAAGCACAGATTTTTTAAAATCAAATTTATTAGTCATGGAGAGTTTGTTTTACATGCTTGAATAGTCGATCGACATCTAGAAATCCTAAGCTTTCCAATGGTTCTTTCAAATCTGCATTTGGATCTTGGGAAGCTAGTCAAATGTTCCCTGCAATATTAGGCATCATTCTTTAAAAAAATTCAGTGCATTTTTTATCACTAACATATGGCTCCAACTGGGATGGAGACCTCCCTGCGAGGTCTCCAAGAACCTAGAAGACATTGTGCCTTTAGTATTGGGCATAGAGTCATTCAGCTTTTACAATTTATCATCTGACTATTCTCGAAAGTTTGTTGTTTATCTTTCATAATCTTCTTTATTTGTAACATGTCTGCTTCAAACTCCCGTGGAAATGTTGTTTGCACATCGACATGGCATCTGTTATGGTAATATCTTCATTAAGAAGAAAAGTGTGGAACATAAGCACGATGGTGAGATATGTAACCATGGTTTTGAAAATTCCAGGATAACTTCAACCTTTAAATGAGAGCATTGCAGGCAGCTTGAGGTGTTTGACTTTTCATTTCTAGTAGTTGCACGAGATCATCCTCACCTCCAAAATCTTGTAACTGTTGCCTTAGTGATATTGAATATACATTTCCAGATTTTAGGCCCATCAAAAGGTCGTAGCCTACTACTTCTATAAAAATTTCCAAGGACATATGCAGACTCAAGAACTTTGCTTCTTGAAAAACAACAAAACACTCAACAGGATTTTTAACATTAATAAAAAAAAAGGGAGTTTCTAAGAACAAGCCCTATGATATGGAGGTCTTTGTTGTTTAACGTCTTCAGCTATTGATGTTAAGAGAACAATGCAATCTGAAGAAATTCTTGCTCCTCGTGGCACCCTTTGCATATGATCCCATACTTGATTCGTGATTCGTGACTCTGCAGTCCTATCTTCTTGAAAATCTGGAACAAATAACTTTTGGCTTTTATCAAAACTTCTCTGTATTATCAATTGTTTTTCTTTCCAATGTTTCTTTAGATCTGTTTTGTATTTCAACATTAGCCTTTGTACCTCTGACTGCTATCTCAAAACCCTGCACCATGTATTTCCTCACTAGCACTTTACTTAGTCAAAAATATAGAGCATAACAATTCAATTACACCTCTTTGACAACCACGAACCTCAGAACTTCCTCTAGTACTGCGAGGTAATGTGACACTTGAATCAAAATGTGCTTTGTTTATAGTATATTTATCCAACAAACGAATCTGAATATTGGTCACTCAACGCTTCATCTCGATCCTTTCTAGAATGAGGCAACACGATCCACATATTCATGCATGTTTTCTTCTGTAACACGAACATTGCTTCCACCAGGAAAAACTCATGGTCGGTTCTACTACATTTATCTCAGGTGTATCCAATGTGATCAGTATTTGCTTCATCCCTTGTCTCAGAAAACTGCATGCAAATCCAATATTGATGGTAGTTTCCAATTTATCTCTAGTCAAAACCCAAATCTTAATACCAGTCTGTCCTAGCTTATCAATGCATTGAGGAACCCCCTTCTACAGTTTGTCTCGGCATCAGTTTAACCAACAAGAATCAATTCCCTTTCAATTTTATCTGTGACTACATCCAAAAATTCGCCGTAAATTTTTTTTGGGGAACAAAAAGAAACCAAAAACCTGTACCCAAAAACAAACATGAACCATTCCAAGGATCTGACCATATGCATCTTCTCCAGATAAGCAATTCGCTTGAAGTTGTTGTTGGCATGATTTTCATGATCGATCAACGAAGCAAGAAATGTCATTACATGAGCATGATGTTAATATTGAGATTACCTGCTTTGCTATAGGTACGACTCCAAATGTGATATCTATAACAAAGAACAACACGATCCCTTATGTCTTATGGCTTTCAATTTCATCTTGTGACTTGAGCTCAGGCCTGAGAACCGATTAACATTATAGAGATGAGAATTTACATATCCTCCCCACCATCACGATGAAAACATCTACTTCGAAATATGGAACCCACAACATTCTACTTCGAAATATGGAACCCGCAACATCTAGTTGTTGGAACCATTGTCACACTATACATGTAAATCTGGGTTTTTGTTGTTGTTACGTGCATGAAATGAGGTATGATATTTTGCAATCGTCCGCCTTAACCATATAATCTGACTGAATTAGATTCGGTAGATGAAATGTCACAAAATCCGCAGGCTGCCAGTTGTTTAATGATAACTGCCCAAAATTTTCGTTTTTCACCGCCAAACAAAACTTCAAACGCCAAATGTATCTTTTATCTCTGATAACCACAGTTCCCATATCTTTGAATTTATCTGTTAATGACATCCTGAAAGGACCTCGAGGATCTCTTGGGGGTAATTTGATCACATCCAAAGCTTCAAGTATGCTCTCTTGTCTGCCCACCTCTTCCAAATCCAGTCTCGAATTCACCCTTTCAGGCTGATATCACCAAAACTCCCACATCAGCTTGTGAAGCACCACTGATCATGTTCGGAACATAGTTTTTGTGTCCTGGAGCATCCAGGATTGTGAATCTTGTCTTCTCAGTTTCAAAATTAGTTGTACAAACCTCCATTGTATTTCCCTTTGCTCGTTCTTCTTCATATTTTTGAATTCTACGCTCATCCACCATTTTAGATAGATATAATATTTGCGTGCCAATTGTTGATTTACCAAGATCAACATGACCAATGAAGACAACATTCATGTGAAACTTCTCTTTAACTTCTTCTGGTTATTGAGAATCCTCAGAATGTGCTTGAGCCATTTCTTCATCTTTAATGTCAAATTATGTATCTTGTTCCATTCCTTTTAATTTCAATGATTTCAAATTAGATACTACTTGCTTCTCGTACCCTTTTGGAGCACCGTTACTCTTGCCACATTCTTGTTTCAATTCTTCACCACAAGTCAGAGATTTTGTATACGTATTATTCCACCGATAACATATCTCTTGCCATCCAATGAAAACTGTGAGAATATCTTTGAGAGGAATTTATATCTGGCAGTGTTTCCAAGGTGCCATGCTTTGAATTTTAAATATTTACAGGTCTAAGCATACTCTATGTCACGTTCTCAGCCTCCTTTATCTGTTTTCAGGCCACCAAAGACTCAATCTTTGACTGCAAATTTGTTGGGAAGATGGACGCCCTGTACGGGATTGGATCAGACTCTCTTCACATTGCAATTGAAAATCACTCTTAGAACTGCTTTGGCCTTGTCATGGGTAAGCTGATTTGCTAGCTACCAAAAGACAACTTTCTCACAATCATCTACCACAGATTGTTGAATAGGTAATACTTGCACATCATCTGGACTAAATAACCCAGGCACCTTCAAAGCAAATCTTCTTGCAACTTCTGAGATAGCAGGCTGACAAACTGGGTTGCAACATTTTTTCACTAGATCCACTGTTTTGATAATTAAATCGATATGTTGTGGCAATTGTATCTTTGTGATCTTTTATACTTGACACTAAACTTTGACTTGATTATATGACTAACCTATGTATGTTCTGTAACTGTGCAGGGCACATGAAGCTGGAGCAATGTGGAACTCGAGCTTAGCCTTAAAACTCGAATTTGTAAAAGAACATAGAAACCTTTTTCCTTGCTGACATTTTTGACCTCATAAATGCAGTTCTGAAAAACCCTGTAACCTGCAAACATTCACAGTCTTCAAGTGTCTAGTCCATTGGGATATGGAGTCTCAAATGTTGTCACCAGACTTTTAAAATCTTTATTCAAACCCATAACATACATTACTGAAAACAAATAATTGCTTCAAACTGACAAACTGAAAAGAATCGTCAACCATGATTGATGACAAAATCATTCTCTATCTACTCTTACTTCTAACCAGTTGTCCTGCCTCTTGTCAAGTGAAGTCATGTTTCCAATGAAGCCATGTGAGAAACTGATTTATTGACATCGTGCTACATCTTGCCCCGAAAAATAAAGGAAGCCATATCATACAGAAAAGAGGTTTGAAAGGACGATAAAGACAATCTTTTTCTGAAAAAACTATTTTAACATCCATGCTACTCATAGACTCTAAATAGTCAGCAAAAGGGTCATTGAATTTATGATGAAATACCTCTTTGAGTTGTCGATCCAACTCACTGCAATGCTGCTGATTGCTTTCACTGGTCTCAATGCTGGATGTAGACTGGTTAATCTTTATTGGAGGAAAATACAAACTCAATTTCTGATCATAACCTTTCTTCTCCTCTTCACCATCACTCTCTTTGTATCTGCTGCAAACTTTTAGTTCCTGCAAATCTTGAAACTGTAGGTTTCCCTCATGATCTTCTGCAAATCTGAAAATGTCACTTGCTGATTTATCAATCTGCTAAACATCTTGAAAGTTTTCAGAAGGAATAATCTGATCATCATCTTTAAAGATTTCGAAAGAAACTATCTGATCATCATGGCAGTCATCTTTAATAGATGAATCTGATACAATGTTAAGGGCATCCTCATGGATATCATAATGTGGATCAATAGTTTCTGGATACTGAAGAGTATTCTCTATAGCAGCGTACTCTTCATGAACATCTTAATCTTTAGTCAATAAATGAAATTCATGACAGCATTCAGGATAGAGAAGATCATCTCAAAAAAGTTCTTTACAAAAGGAATTGAAGGTTGAATGGAAATCTGTCAAAGAACTAACACTTGCATTAGGAAGAGACCGACACCATTCATGATCAATTCTCTCTAATGAGAAAAAGAAGAGACAGATCTGAACATCCTCATGTACAATTTCAAGTCGATGAATAAAATCATGAAAATCCAACAAGTGTTCAGTTGGCACTTCCCATTCTTCTCCTTGAAATCTGTGAAGGCTATTTTCCCATTCATCTCTACTAGACACTGGATTAGGGAAACCAACAATCTTTGAAAAATCACATAACGCATACCTCTTAGATAAGATCTTGTTCATTTCATACCAGTGGGGTCGCCAACGGATTTCAGAACAATGGAGTCGCCACCAAATTTGTCCTTCATGGAGTCGCCAGATAGATGATTACAACCAAATAATGTCCAGACTTTGTCTATCATCAAAGCTGGATCTTGTCGTCTCCCAAGGAAGCTAAGCTTCAATCTCCTCTCCCCAGCAACGACGCCAATTTGTTATCACTCCAAGAAACTCCTTAGGGTTGTAGGCTAAGGATTCTTGGTAACTTAAGAAAATAATGGTTTTTGTGTTTATGAAATTGTGGACCAATGGGATAACTCAGTGACTAATGAGAAGAAAAGCTTATCAAGTATTCGAATAAACCAGTGCTTTTATAAATCAATGATCAGATGGAGTAACTGGACAGGGTATGAAGAATACTAATCAAGATAACCAAATACAATGAATGTAGGGTCATACAAGATAGTAAGAAGTCTTTTAATTCGAATTTATGAGCTTTATAAGAAGATGACAGTTCTTAAAAGCTAAACTAAATTGAATTAAAATACAGAGTAATACAGTATATGAATAAATCTGATATTGATGGCAAAAGGAAACGGTGATTCTATTAGAAGATAAGAGCCTTAGTACAATAGTCCAAGTGTATCTAGAATCCAACCCCCTGTCTGTCTTTAGTCTTTAGCTTTATAGCTTTACATCACAATTCGCAGATCCTAAAACAATTGATCTGATATTCTAAAAACAGAAAGTAAACTATATTTACAAAAAACTAGGAAGAGATCCTCAAGATGAGGTCAATCCATATCTAAGAGTAGTAGATTGTTCATGAAGTGCAGTTTTAGCCTCCCAATGTTGTTTGATTTGGTCCTCCAAAGATAAAATTTGAATTTGGTGAAGTGTGCAAAAACCCTGATTTTCTGCCTTTGAAAAAGATGTCAAATGTAGTTGAAAAACCTCTTTTTGACTTTATCCCTCAAAACTAGCCTTTGAATCAGACTTGATAATTCAACAACTGTCCATTTGAAGTGGTTTCAAACCATTCAAACTCAAAAAATCTTGATCTGGGCGAGATTTTAGTTATTTTGGTCGTGACAGGCTTTCACCAGCTAATTTACCCAAAAATCCGCTCCTTAGCTAGTGACAAGCAGAGCTTTCACCAGCTAACTAGCAAAATTCAAGACGGGTTAGTTGGTGAAAGCACAATTTTTTTAAAATCAAATTTCTTAGTCATGGAGAGTCTGTTTTACATGCTTGAATAATCGAACGACATCTAGAAATCGTAAGCTTTCCAATGGTGCTTTCAAATCTGCATTTGGATCTTGGGAAGCTAGTCAAATGTTCCCTGCAATATTAGGAATCATTCTTTAAAAAATGCTAGTGCATTTTTTTATCGCTAACACATACTACAAGTGATGAATTTCTGAGGGGAAGAGATACACATATTTTCTAAGACCAAGATTGAAGATTTCAAAGTAGAGTCTACTCATAATTTTTTTACTCTGAAGTGTTTTTTTCCTACCTTCTTTGTTCAAAATGAAAACAATAAATTTGTTTACTCAAGAATTTAATCTAGGATAAGGGAAAACTTAGCTACGGAATCTCTCATCTGTACAGAGATATTTTCCAAGAGGAAGATTGCAGATATTATAGAAGCCTACCCAAAATTATTTAACTCGTATACACCATCAACTTTAATTAAGAGGAATTAGATTTTAAAGGAAGTAGACCTCACGGAAGGCATAAAAAATATCGAGATTCCAATTGCTATAAAAGAAATATATATCTTCACATACCTCTTAATGTAGATAAAAAACACACCAACTCCTATGAAGGGACTTGGGAGGTTACTCGACTGTTGTGGGTGAGGGGGTAAATCGCTTCGGTAGTACTCAACTCTAGTACAAATATATATGTAGTGAGTGTATAAATAACACGTATAAATATTTACAATAATTTTTTGAGCGTGTAGGTGATTATGAAGTGAAATAAGTAGACAAGCATTTTCCAACAACCATTCTAGATGTAACTAGGCTCTATGTGGTAGTAATTATTTTCTAGTATTTCTTGTATTATACAAAAAAACAATTTCTAGGAGAGGGAGAAATATTTTCTCTGACTAATTATATATTTGAGAGCCCAACTTAGTCATAATGGATTTTTTTTATTCCAAGGTATTTTGTTTTCTCCTACTTCTTTGTTCAAAATGCAGAAATAAAGTATTTTAAAGAATTTATACATAGTACAGGTGATGAATTTCTGAGGGGGAGAGATAGAGTTATTTTCGCAGACCAAGATTGAAGATTTCAAGGTTTAGTTTACTCATAATTTTTTTAACTCCGAAGTATATTTTTCCTACCTTCTTTGTTCAAAATGAAAACAATACATTAGTTAACTAATGTATTTATTAATCTATTATTAAATTAATAATGTGTTGTTTTTTTTTAAACAAAAGAGAAACCTTATATTATATCATCTTGTCTTCTTAGAGAATGACACTTTGGAGCCACCTATTCCATCACAAGAGGGAAACTAGGACATGTGGCTCCATGTTGTTTCAACATTGCCATGACTATGAAAGTTATACAAAATTATACAAAAATTGCATTTGGTTGCAGGAACTAGGTTCCGCTTTCCTATCCTAGGGATTTCCATGTGCATATCCGCCATTACTGATAAAACTATACAAACATAATAAGAAAAATTCATCGTGGCATTTATCTTTTCGTTGTACTAGAATAGACCACCGACGCTATAACTAAAAAAAACAAACAACTGTGACCTGGGGTGAGCCGCTTCAATCTATGTTTGGAGTCGGGTGTCCATGGATGATGTATGCGGGGATGAACCTCTGTCAACAAGTTGGGAAACGGGCTTCCGCTGGAGTGTCCGTAATCGCATCAAGCAGAATGTCTAGCCTTTGGTTGATGACGCCTTGATGATGTAACTGATCTTCGTACCGCTGCCTAATCTCAAAGAGGTTCTCAAGGTGCTCTTCTGCAAGATGGTTGGCATCTTGTTGAGGCAAAGACTTTCCTTCCTTTCCTGTCTTGTCATCACATTCTTTCCTGGGTGCCTTCTCTGCCTTATTCTCCATCTACAAACTCGAGGGGATTTCCTCCTCCACTTGACAGCTCCTGTCACCATAGTAAGGCGCTCTTGGATAGATTACTAGGGGGATGTGAGGTTAGTGGCAATGGGAGGACGCACACCGAGAGGTGGAATCTCCTCTTTGACTTCTCCTGGACTATTTTTTGGAGCGGAGGGTGGAGACGAGGGGGAGTACGTTGGGGAGGATGTTGTCTCCATCTTTACCTTGGAGGTGACGATGGGGGAGAGAAGCGTAGCTACCTAAACACTCTGAATTGAGCTTCCAGGGTGGCTAAAATGTGCGATGAGCGCTCTTTGAGAGGCAATGATCATGTTGGCTCGAGAGGGAGCATTGATTTTATGAGGACCCCTCTTGGGCTTTCCACGCTCCTGCGACATGATATGGGGGATAGGGGATTGGTAAAGGGGGTGAGAGGAGGCAGTGAAGAGAGGATAAATGTAGTGGGGGGAGACAGAGGTAATGGAGAGGGGCCAAGAGATTTGAGGGGAAGAGGAGGCTATGGGGATGAAGAAGAAAAATATAAGTGAAGCAATATGAGAATTCCTGGTTCGCAGGGGGGAAATTGAGACAAAGAGGGAAATGTTGCAAAGGGAGGGAATAGGAGTGTTAGGAATATCGGGAGAGTCAAAGTGATATGATAGAGTGCACCATATAAAGAATGTGGCAAGCTGAGCGCCAGGGGTGCTCTTAAATCTTTGAGGACCCAAAGTGTCATTTACAAATGCCATTGAAGACTGACAGGACTTCTGCAAGTGTTGGGTACTGCACGCCTTGTTGTTTTTCTCACTTAAGAGTTGAGCGAGGTGCACTGACTTACTTCTCCTCATGATTTGAGCCATAAGTAAATGCTTAGGGGTGGTGGTGGAGGTTAATAACTCCCCTACTAGTCTCATCCAGTTGTCTCCCAATTAACACCAGGTGGCACCCCATCTGGGCGTAAATTAATAATGTGTTATTAATTTATTACTTTATTAATTTACTAATATTTTAAATGTATTAATACTTTATTAATGTATGTATTTAATATATTATTAATGTGCCAACTTATTAATGTATTAATACTTTACTATGTACTAATTAATAATTTATTAATATATAAATTAATTACTACATTACATTATTAATTGATGTTGTGTTTTCCTGTTTTAACCACGAATTTGCCAAGAAACGATCTCAACATCTTTCTATAGAATGCCCACGATTTTTACTATTGAAATGTGATTGAATTTGCTTTTACCATGATTTTATGACTATGATTGGATTGTTACACAGAGTTTGTTCTTTATTGACACCACCATTTTCTTACTATAGTTTTAATACATAGATTAAATTACCATGATTTTACTCTCACGGGATCTGATTCTTTGTTGCTTAAATGTCCATGATTTTGCCTTTCAATGAGGTTGAGATTGTCGTTTTAAATGCCCACAAGTTTTTCTTTTAAAATGAGACCGAGCTTGCTGTAAATGCCCATGAAGTTGATTTAAAGCGCTTGCTTGAGCTGGCTAAATTTATCGATGATTTTTGCCTTCTTAATAGCCTGGCAATTTTGCCAATTGTCATGTTTGCGTGTTTCCTTGTGTTACCAGGCATTCGTCCTTTAGTTAACTGCGGTTCATTTGTTTCATTATTATTTTATTTGGAATTCATTTCGTTGCTTAATTCCAGCTCGATCACTCCTCTATTAATTACCAATTGCATCTTCATTTAATGATGGTGTAAAGTCTCTGCAATTTGAACTCTAAAGCTGGTGTGTGTACCCATTTTTTCCAACTGTCTGCTTGCTCTGTTAATAGCAACTCTTAGGTGGGAAGGGATGACGTGTTCTACACAACATTTTTTTTTTTTTTGAACGGATTCTCCCTTGACAGACTTGGTTGGTACAGTATTCAATTTGATTAGACAACCCTTAATTTAATTTAGGCCAGACTTGTGATTAGTTGGAAATTTGATTAAACATCCTTGAATTGAGAACAACAGTCTTTCATTTGTATTGCAGCCTTCCATTTGAATAGACAACCTTGATTGATAAGACAACCTTACTTTCTTCTTAGATAGTTCTTAAGTTAATTAAACTTAGACTTGTCAATTCCGTCTTAGTAATGATTAAAGAAGACTTGTCAATTGATTTGTAGTTGATGTATTTAGACTGAAATTATTGACTAAAGTGTAATGAAGGATTGTTGAACTGATTCATAATTGATGTTATTCTGATGGTAACTTAATGACTAATCTATAATTAGACATGCTAGTTAGATCATAATTATTGTTAATTAGATAGTAATTGTAGTTATGGTTTAGTATTGGTTATTTTATATTCGTCAATGAGTTGGTAACGATGGACAATGGTAATTAGAATTTGTAAATTGGTTAAACTTAATGTCATTTGATCATAAATTAATGGCTAATTAATAATTTAGACATGCGAGTTAGATTTTACTTAATGTTATTTAGATGGAAATTTTTGATGATTTTAGACTTGATGAGAGATTGGGGTGTTGGTAAAGTCGCGTATCAGTTGCGTTTCTTTCTTGAGTATCGTCATCCGGAGTTTTTTCGATCGAATGCTTGGGTGTGGGTGTAGTCTTTTGTCAGATATTCGGTCTCCTAGCGCGTGGGTTTGTCTTGAGTCCTGGTCCTTTTATATTAGGTTTGTGCCAGGGTTATTGTCGCGCCTCTCATCTAGGGACTGCATGGTTACTGATGAGGGGATCATGGCACGCCCTATTGTTTAGCGGTGAATGACATCTCGATCGGAGTCGGTGCCTTTCGTGTGAGTGTGGTTGAGTGTTGTATGTTGACTTGGGCGCATTGGTTGATACCTTCATGCGTTTGTTCACAAGCCTTTAGGTTCTCGTATTGTTCGTCCAGGTCGTTGTGTCGGGGTGGGGATGTTTTCCCTTAGCTCGTAGGTGTGGTCATGTTTATGTCGAGCGGGTAGTCGTTCCTTCATGTTATTTTGTGCATTCTTTGCCCAGTCGCCCTTGTTCCTGTGCGTGGTGTCATAGTTGTTTGTTGCCTGGGTTGTGTGTTTTTGTTCGTCGTCTGTGGTGTGGTCAAACTATTGTCATCTTTTCCTTCTTTCCCTAAAAACAAAAAAAAAATTGCACTTTTGCTTTGCTTGAAGTCGTAACGAAGGGGTCGTTACATATGGTATTAGAGCAGATTCAACCCGTGACTTGGGATCACTATAGATTTCGTTGATATGATTTGATTATAATGTTGCGGAGGCAGATGATGGAGTGCTAGGGGAGGAGGCGCAACACCTCCAGTAGCATACACACCTAAGGGGTCTAACCCCTAGGGAGATGAACAGGTTGTTGGGCAGGAGAATATAGCAGTTGGTGATGTGGTCGGAATTATGAGATCTTTTCAGCGCATGTTTGAGGCAGTGATCAACGGTTTGGACAAAGATGAGGCTAGAGCATCAACACCCCCTGAGGGTCGACCGCGTGCTCCGGTCAGTACTTGTAGCATTCACCGTGAACTCGACAAGGTCAAATTTCTCGAATTCTTTGGTGCTCCGGATAGCGCAGGCGTCGAAGCATGGTTGGAGAATATGGCGATGTGCTTTGCACATTGTGAGTATACCTCCAACATGAAGGTCCACATGGTTGTATTTCAACTGAAATGGAGCACTCTTATGTGGTGGAATACCACAGTTGAACATGGTCGTCGAATATGTGTCATGGGAACTGTTCGAGTTAATTCATTGAGCGTCAACTCAATGAGTTTAATGCCTTAAGACAGGGTGTTCGTACGGTTCTTGAGTATGAGGCCCATTTTATCGAGCTTCTCCAGTATGCTCCGCATCTTAACACTAAGAAACTTAAGGTCGGTAGGTTCGACATTAACGACATCATATGTGCAAAGGTTAGGATTTCGATGCCTCAAACCTTGCACGATGTCTTTGAGAAGGCCCTCATAGCAAAGGAGGAGTTTATCAGTGGGGGTTAGAATAGGACTCCACGAGACCGGGCAGGTGTCAACGTGAGCATAAGACACCTCAGAGAGATGCTAGAGATTCTTTAATCTAGTAAATCATTATGAATGATTTTCAAAATACCTTGTAAAGTAGGTCTGAATTATTATGAATTCAACTTTCTTCATTTCTTCTAAGTGATAAAAAATCATATACATATTCTCCATGGAATGTAAAGTTAGTAGAAGTACCAAAAGAGTATAAAAGGTATATTCGTAAAACATAAATTCGAGTTTAAAACATAAATTCGAGTGATATAAAATTGTTCATTTTAAGGAAAGAAACAACTTTATATAAATCATACCAGATACGATATACAATTAATTTTTATAGGTAGTGCAGGCAAATCTACATACATGCAATTCACACTTAAAATTCAACGTGTCCATTTAAAAAATGACAATGAAATTTTCATGCAGGAATAGAAGCTTGGACCGGTGGTCATGTGAACTGAGTCGCCCTGCAAGAGTGTGAGAGGTGACATGAGCGATATCGATAACAGAAAATGGTATTGTCTCTGCACTTGCAATAGTGAAGAGAGCATGAAAAGATGGCAGTTGAATCAACAACTACAAAGAGTTAATCTAACATCGTAGTTTAAATGTCTCGTAGTGAAAAGTTATGGGATGTCCATGCTGGTTGAGAACAACTCCAGTGGCACAATAAGATGCATTAAAATGGATTAGATGGTGAAGAGAGCATGAAAAGATGGCAGTTGAATCAACAACTACAAAGAGTTAATCTAACATCGTAGTTTAAATGTCTCGTAGTGAAAAGTTATGG
>SNQJ01S0142629.1:0-14745 GCA_010110895.2 Picea sitchensis
TTCAAGTGATGAGCCTTTTTTAGGAAGACATGCACTTTATATAGTTAAATTTGTTTTTTTTAAATCATAAAATGTAAACTTTGGTATTTCATGTGAAGTTTGGGTGAAACCCTGAAACCTTTCACATAGAACCTAGCTAGAGAAAATTCACACAATGCTTGCAAAAAGAACTAGAGAGAGAAGCAATAATGAGAGAGAACATAATTGTATTAACATTAAATTAACCGTAGGATGAATAATACACCCAATATGTATCCCAATGTCTAAGTGATTTCTCCATAGATAGTTGCATGGATAAGTGAATGTGTTATAAATAATATCTAGAGTGATCTGAAGCACCATAGTAGTGATCAAGTGTCATATGAACACCCACTAGAAGAAACCAGAGTTATCTGCCACCTAGTCTAAGTCAACTGCCAATGCAATCATCGGTTAACTGAGTCACACTTGTGGAGGTGAGAAAAAAAAATGCATGATATATGTGCCCTCCTAGCCTCATGAATGCGATATGTTCCCTACTGGTGAGAAAATAAATTGTTGCATGTATGAGTTTTCCTCCACTAGTTAATAAAACTCCTGATTGAAGTCAAATTGGAGAGGGAAGGTGCCCTACTTTTTAGGAAAAAAAACCTAAAAAATAGGAGGCCCTCACAGTGACTGTTGGCTCAGGGGAAGACCCAGGTTTCAACTCTAACATCACACCAATAAGCCCTAAATATTGTCCCTTTTGACAACACCTGCAAAGCAGATGCAACCTCACCCGAAGAAGCAATAGGGGGTTCTAGGACATAGGTGTCTACAACCAAAGGAAATGCAAAGTGGGTCCAAACCAACACACACAAAGCTAGTTATTATTTACCAACTTAATTCTACTTCGCACAATTATATCTCAAATCTAGCACAATAATGCAACAACAGAGTAACAGAAAGAAAATAACACAACATCAACCACAGAGGACAACAAGATATACGTGGTTCACCCTCTCCCTAGGGATACGTCCACAGAGCCATGTTTCTTGATATATTAAATGGAAACATACATTTATATATGCACACTTAGAGGAAGATCTCTTCCTTTCCTTCTCTCTCTTTCTCTCCCCCCCTGTGCACCTAGCTGCAGGGTTGATATTCGCACCCAACTAACTCACATGTGACTCATCCTGAGGCACTGCAAGTCTGAAATTTCTGTTTCACTTTGAATTCATACTTCACGGAGCAAACCGTGCTCTTTGCTTTGTCCCTCCCTTCCTTGTGCAGATTTTATTTTATGTGTCTGGTACCCAGTTTCAACTGCACCTAGTACCTAGACCCTTATTTTTATGTTTTTACTGAGAGTTGAGAGGCAGCTGGTTGTCATAATACAATTTCAACCAGCTCCCATTTACCAAGCCTTCCTTCCATTCTCCATTTAGATTATCCAACTGTGGAACTCCTCCTTATGTAACATAGGCAACCTCATATGGCCCAAGCCAATGTGTCTAGAACTTCCCTGGATGCTTCATGAACTTGTTGTCGTATACCAATACCACATCTCCTTGCCTAAATGATTTCTTCTTGATATGATTTTCGTGGTAGGCCTTTTCTCGTTCCTTTTGTACCTGCTAATGAAATCCTACAATGAATCTATCTTCCTCTAGTTTCACCAACTGCGCAAGCCTGTCTTGCACAACGCCTGTGTCATCCATAGCTGTAAATGCTACAATTCTTAAGCTAGGAACCAAATATTCCATATGTACCACAACTTCCACACCATAAACTATCTTAAAGGGGGTCTACACTGTTGGTCCTCTCAAATACCAATCATCTATGTTTACACTACAAATCTTCGTCAGTGTTTTCTCCAAGATCTTATTGAAATCTTCGACTATACCATTCGCTTGTGGATGGTAAGGTTTTCTCTTCTGATGATGAACTGAGAATTCCTGAGTCGGGGCTTCAATAGTCTTATTAATAAAATGTGTACCTTGATCTCTCATAAGGATCTTTAGGAATCCAAATTGGGTTATGACATCATCAAATATGAATCACACGATGGTATTTTCACTACAGTCCTTAACTTCTCTTGCTTATGCCCATCTAGTCAAATACTCTCTCACAATGATGATGTAATGAGCTCCTATATGCTTTCCCAGTGGGTTGATAGGTCCCACAAAATCAATGGCCCATTTCTCAAATACTTGTAAAGTTATCTGAGGTGATAAAAGCATCTCATCTCTTCTGGAAGGTTTCCCAACTCTTTGGCATACATTGCAGGCTTTGTAGTATTCCTTAGCATCTTTGTGTCAAGTGGGCCCCCAGAGGCCATCTCTGAGAACCTTCTTTGTTGTTTCTTTTCCTACATAATGTCCTCCTGGGATGCCTTCTTGTGCCTCTACCAGAATTAGTGGTCATTCCACCTCCATAACACATCTCTGCAAGATCTCATCAAGTCCCATATTATATAGTTGTTCAGCTATAAGTGAAAAATCCGCAGCTTGAACTACCAGTTGTTTCTTCTGAATGATTGTATATTTGCGAGGTGTCATTCATGTTGACAGGAACTGAACTATCTCAATGAATTTATCATCAACCTTTATGATGGCCAACAACTATGCATCTATTAGTGTATCCTCCAAACTGGTAGGTTCCTCTCCATGTTCTAACTTAGACAAGTGGTCAGGTCCCTTGTTCATTCTCCCTGGCTTGACCACAATCTCAAAATCATATTTCTGGAATAACAGTATCCATATGCATATTCTTTCCCCCAACAGTGGCTTGTTGAATAGGTATTTCAACGCAGAGTGATCAATGAACATCTTAAAATTTCCTCCCAATAAGTAGTGTCGAAACTTCTATAGCACCTACACCATGCCTAAAACTTCTCTCTCAGTGGTAGTGTAATTTATCTTAGTTGTGGAGAGCTTCCTGCTAGAAAAGGATAACGAATTTTCAATATCTCCTGCTCCTGGTTGTGATAACACTGATCCTAATTCAATAGATGAATCATCGACATGCACATGAAACTCCTTACTCCAATCTAGGAAGACCAGAATAGGTGCAATGACCATTTTCTGTTTCAGTGTGTCGAAGCTCTGTTTACATTGCTCTGACCATTGAAACTGACAATCTTTCTTTAATAAATTATCCATAGTTTTTGTTATCTGTGCATATCCCTTGATGAAATTTTTGTAGTATCCAGTATGCCCTAATGCAGTGTGCAGCTATCTAACCGAAGTAGGAGGAGGTAGATCAACAATGATGGAAATCTTGGAAGGATCTACCAATAACCCCTGCTTACACACAATATGGCCTAGTAGCACTTCAAAGGGTGAAAAGAAGATACACTTATTCAGGTTAAGGGGAATCTGGCATTGCCTGCACTTATCCAACATTAGTCTCAAACATTCAATATGATTTTTCAATAAGATAAAAATATTCCAATCATCAAAATATGCTTCCAAAAATTTATGTAAAAATTCCTTGAATGGTTCAACCACCACCCTAGAAAATATGGTTGGTGCATTCTTCATTCTGAAAGGCATCACTGTGTACTGGAAAGAACCCCATTATGTTGCAAATGTGGTCTTATGGCAATCTTCCTTAGCAATCTTGATCTGGTGATAACTTGAAAATCCATCTGTGAAGGAGTAAACTTCATGTCCTCCTACATTATCTAACACTTCATCAGTAAATGGAATAGGGAATGGATCATGTAAGAAGGCATCATTAATTTTCCTTAAATCTACACATATTTTGATCTCTCTTGTCTTCTTATCTTGGACCACCATAGGGATAATCCATTCTGACTCTTCAACATGTTCTATGATTCTTGCTTCCAACATTTTGTCTAATTCAATATTGACTTTCTTTTTTTATTTGGGGTTCATTCTGTAGGGTCTCTGCTTGACTAGCCTTGCATATGGTTTCAAGGGGATCTTCATTTCTCCCATGGGCCCTTTAATTCCCTTCATGTCGGTGAACTTGGTTGGAAACAAGTCTTGATATTCATGCAATAATTATGTAATCTTGTCAATAGTTGCATCATCCCAATAATCTCCAATGTTGCGAGATTAGGTGCTTGCTCTGTTCCAATATTAACTTTATTAATTTTAATTGGTTGTCCAATGAAGGGTAGTTCAACTCCTGTCCCTTCTATGTCTCTCTATCCTTCAGTTTATACAATGTTCACATTCCTAGGATCATTGTCTTCATCAGCATTGATATTGTAACAACCTTGCAATTTCTAGAGAGGTGCAGTCCATTAATCTTCTTCTTGATCCAAAGGGAGGTTAGGTGCCTCCTCAAAGATTTTATATCCTACAACTTGTAAAGCTTGATCTATTTTGGGGTACTGACTCTGAAATAAAAATGTAGCTACAAATTTCTAAGTCATACCGTACAAATCTAAAATTGTGAGGCACAGTTCTGCTTGAAGATACCAATTAATAAGCATTTTGTCCAAAGTGTTAATGAATTTATGCACCCGCTGGTCATGAGGAATGTTGCTCCAAGCTTCCTCACAACTTCTCACATGGTCCCTCGGGTAGCTCTAACCTGTGTATCGAAAATTTCACCCGTCTACTTGGTCTGAAAAGCATACTGTCATCAAAGTGCGACATTGCACCTATTCCATGATGTTCTTCTTGTGTGTTCCCCACCATCTCGTTGGCCTTGATTTCAAGGCTTCATCCAGTGCCAACAGTCTCTATTGTACTGGTACAATTTCTTCAAATTCCAATAAGAAAGTTTCTAAATTATTTAAACCATCATATGTGGGAGTATTACTTACTTCTGTGCCAATCCAGTGAACTTCCTTGGTCAATCTGGCACATATCCACGCAAAAACTTCATACATTTTGTTCTACCATTTCTCTACTTCTTCGTCTAAATATGATGAGCAGTTGTTGTGACTTTTCCATCTCAAATTCCCATCTATCATAGGATTAATGTAATCATGTTGTCTTGTTGTCAATTTATATATATTCTCTAGCTCATATGCACGGTCTTCTTCTCTGATAGGTTCTGGGTATCTGCGACCTTCATCGGGATCAAGAGGTGAAATGACCCTAAGGCCATCACCTTCAAATGTCATTATTATTTTATTTAAATCAACAACAGTGGAATTGTTGAAATCCCAATCAATTCCTAACAACGCAGGATAAGGACAACTATCATCAACTATCTCAATCACCTCAAAGTCTGCAAACATCCTTACTGCGTCGATGTCCACAGGGACATGCTCCTGTCTTCCAAATGGACTTACTGTATGTTGATTAGCCATCCTAAGCCTGATAGGGGAGTAAATCAACTTAATTTTTCCCATCAGTGCCTAGGTTTTCTTTGTCATAACATTGACTTATGACCCTAAGTCGAGGACCACATAATCTATTTCATAGTCTCCAATCTGAGCATTAAGGTGTAGTTCCTTATTTTTCATTTTCTTCCTAGATACTTGATGTATTGATTTATTCAACAGAGAATCTACCCTCCCTACCGCATATTTTATGATCAAGTATTGTAATTCTTGCACAGCTCTTTCATCCTTGATCAAATTAATGCAAGTACATAAGAATTCCATAAGCTTGCTTACCTCTTTTCCTTCTTCGAGGGAGGCAGAATGATCAAATGCCAGAGGCATTCCACATTATCTCACTTTTGATTGTGTCTTTAATGAAGAAGCTTGATCTCTTCCAAATTCTCTTCTTTCCTCTTCAAATGTCTACTTTTCTCTCCTCAGATCAAACACTTGTGTCTTCTATACATCTCTTTTGACCCTTGATTATTTTGTAGTCTTCCCTGGGGTCGTTATGTCTTCTCCTGTAATAGCACCTCCTCTAGTGATAACAACAACTATGGGATCCTCTCCATGAGGTTATATTGATATTAGTTGTACTTGTTGGTTTCCTCCTCATCTCTCCTGAAGTTTGGCTACTAGTACTGAACAATATTCAATAACATGTTCAAATGAGTTGCAATAGCTGCAAGTGGTACAAGGGTTCTGACAGTCCCTTGCCAAGTGACCTGGCTATGTGCAGTTATAACAAATAATCTGACCTCAACCTCGACCCATGCCTCCTCCTTGTCCTCTTCCTCTGAATCCACCTGATGTGGGAGGGAAAACCCCCTATGAACTAGAACTAAGGGTTATGTAATGCATGAAGAAATAACTATCTAAAGTATCCTACTTTTACTATTATCTCGGCATAGACCCCACATTCATGCATAAAACACAAGGATAAAAGGATCTGGTAACTCTACCTTGAACTCTGTGTTTGGTGTTGATCCTTTTGTGTTTGGTTTCTCCTTGATTGCAAGTCTCCTCCAAAATCCAACCTGCATTCACAAACAGACAAACAAAGAAATACGAACATGCATCTTATATATAAATTAGTGGGTTAGATGTTGTAATAAAATATAAATCAAAACTAAATATTGAACACCTCGTATGGCGGGACGAGAAAAGTAATTATTTTTATTAACCTCACAAAATCCACTTACAATGGTGAGATCGGCTACTGCTCCTCGAATCTGATCATGGGCTCCTCTTCAACTATGCACCAACTGCTTCCACATATGCTTCTCCTCTTCAGTTCTCACAAAATGGTTGCAAAAGATTGGGGCAAGGGGAATACAAAAAAAGGCAGAGTTTCTTTGCTCTTATTTTCTCCTTTTGAATGGGACCCCTACCTCTCCTTTTATAGGCTAAAAGAGGGTAGTTATCCAGTTGAGTGACCGGCTATGGGTGGTCAAACGGTTTAGGCAATTACCCAGAAATCTGTATTTTGTCTGCAACTTTCTATTTTTTGTTCTTTTGTCAGTATACGCGGGTTGTAATGGGTCAGCTAGCATATATACGTGGGAAGAAGTGGTGCAAGGCGCGTACATCTTCAAAAAGATGGATTTTTGGAAGAGTTGTTCAATGGTGGCCTAGCAAAAATGGCAAGTGGGATTGCCTAATGCCAAGTATGCATGTCTGGTGAAAATTAGGGTTATAACACATGCCCCCTAATGTGTGAGGTCAGAAGAGCATCTGATGGCCTAAATACATTACCAATCTTCACCAACGTACGAAGCGAGTGAGCCCAGGGACCAGAGTTCGGGAGCTATCATCTGCAAAATAACAATTGTCTCACCAAGGTAGGCATAACCATGCTCGGAATGAAATAAAATAATGGTTGCCAATCAAATACACTGTATATCCATGTCATATAACTATATAAAGTGTACCCGTGAGAAATACACAGCGGATATACATCTTGAAACCAAAAATATATACATGTATCGTATCCATCTTCAAGAATATAATGATGCCTGATGCCTAGAGACGAGGCCTTCAGATCTCAAGAAACAACTTCAAAATATTCATAACTCGAGTAGGAGTGTAATATGAGTGCACAACTTCACTACCCAGAGGTCTTCGACAGCTCGTCGAGAATAGACTAGAGGATCTTGATGATCAGGATGTGGACTTCATTGATTTCAAACAAAGACTTGATTGGGATTTCGGGATGGTCGGGCATGAGGTCAAGAGACAAACTGCAGAAGGGCCAACTCAAGCTTGGTTAAAACTTCCCTTGGACAACAGCATGACAAATGATGAGACTCAGGAAGCATGGTATTGACATAAGTTCACGATGCAGGAGGCAAAGAAAACTCTCCATATGTTTAGAAGAATAACCAAATGGAGGAGGACACAACTCTATGTAGCGAGAACAGCTTCCTAAGGTCATATTAAAACCCAGATCTTGACGAACAAACAGAAGGATGTTCTTTGTCCAAGGTCGACTCATTGTGCTGCCAAAACGAAAATACTTTTCCCTTCCTCTTTTTGGGGTATATTTGATTTTTTTTTGTCTTTTTCAATCATTTTGGAAAGCGTGAAAAAGAATAAAATAATGTTATGTTACAAAGGAGGAATGAGTGTCGCAGATATACTAGTTCCAAGTGCAAGGAACACACTGATTCTCAGAGAAAGGAGACATATGCAAGAAAAGGACACTCGGGAAAATTCCTCCAGGGGTCAAGGTGTCAAGATGCAAAGGAAAAGTGATACAAGGCTTGCATTATAAGGCATGATTCAGATGGTTCAGTTGAGAGCAACATGGAGCCGAAATTAGGCCAAAGACACAGGAATGAAAATGTGATTAACAAGACACAATGATAATGTCCTTCAATGTAATTTTAACGAGCCCAGAGAAGGTAATCTCGACGATTTTTCATTTTTAGAGAGTCTAAAAAAAGTAAAGGGAGACTCCACTTGGGTACCTTTTTCGAAGTTAGTCTAGTCGGTTTGAAAAAGGGGTAAACTAGCACCGAAAATACATCTATTCAAAATCATTTTAACGAGTGTGACAAAGATAAGATCACTCGACAATCTTTTCATTTTTAAGGAGTCTGAAAAGAGCTTAACTATGGACTCCATAAGGGATGTTCTTCTGGACCAATTTAACGAGTATGAAGGAACAAGGTCACTTGACCATCTTTTCAATTTTAGGGAGTCTGAAAAGAGCTTAACTATGGACTCCGTGGTGGTTCCTTTTTCATAAATTTAGTCCCTCAGGCCCGAAAAAGGGTTAAAATTATACCTGAGAATACTCTTCTAGATAACCGAGGCTCCTAGAGTATACCTTTGTTCGTACATTTGACCATCCAGACCGAAAAAGGGGTAAACTATTGTTGGACAGACGTGCCTTCAAATTTCAGTTTAGCAAGTGTGAAGGGAAACAAGATCACTCGGCAATGTTTTCATGTTTAAAGGGTCCGAAAAGGGCTTAAAAGAAGACTCGTCATTTGTTTGGGAGTCCCAAGGGTGAGGTCGAGAGCGATCATGAATCATGCAAATGAGGTTCAAACTCGTAATTAGGACAAGACTTAACAAGGACTCCTGAGCCTATAGCATTAATGACGGCATGGATGCCAAAAGTAAAAGAGGATCTAGATAGGGAATCCATGTAAAGGCAGGCTCTACCACTAAATTATGACACTTCTAAAGAAACAATGACGGTTTTCTGTTGTAACTCGGTGGGGTCGATCCTATGGCAAAGCAGAAAAGACAACGAGATACAGAAAGTGGAGGTGGAATCCTAACTTAGATGCAATAAGTTGGAAAAATGAATTTTTACCAAAGGACCCTTTAAAATGACCCAAATATCCAAAACTTTTCCCAATACTCAAAGTAACACTTAACATAACATTCCATAAGAAACTCTTGAACCATACTTAAACAATTTTTAGGCTAGAAAAAACAATAAAGGGGTCCAAAAAATGACAAAAAGGGGCCAAAAAGTCTATAAATAGAAGTTGGAATCTCATTATCACCATTGTTAATTGAGAAATTGACTAAGAAGCCAAAAACACCCCTTTGTCAAAAGAGTTGATTTTGGGAGCTTCAGTGGACGAAACGAACTTCCGCTTGGACCAAGAAAGTACATACTAGCCCCTCTTTCATTTCAATTCTTCCTTTGTACATTTTTTTTTGTTTTTTGGGGGGGCACTGACCTTTAAAAAGGTCGACCCTACATATACGTAGGTTGTCTTATGACAGAACACATATGCCCACGTGTAGAGAAAACACTGCACATGGGTATATGCGACTGTGTATAATACAACCCACGTATACCCACCAACATGTGGAAAAAAATAAAAAATGCAAGAGTTAATCCCCCATAAACTTTGTCAATTGCAGGATGTATGTTCATTGGAGAGAGAGGGAGCACGAGGACATTGATTTTTTGGTCGGAGAGGACCCTGATGCTACTACCACATTGGCTCAATGTGGTTTGTTGAAATTCTTCCAGTGTCCATTCATGCAGGCACAACCTAGGTTGTTGAATGCCTTGGTAGATTACTGGCACCCTGACGCAGAGCATTCATGCTTGATAGATATTCGTTGACTCCCACACTTAAAGATATATATTTTCTGACTGGCCTCTCAATGAGAGGGGAACCAGTCAACTTTTTCACTTTTCCCCTCGAGCCTCACAACATAGCGGAGTTGATTGGACTCCATTGTGAAGCTCGCACAGGCAAAGTGGGCACTCAGGTGTCGATAAACAAGATTTCTAACCTACCACTGAAATCGATGGTTCTACTTATTGGGTGGATCACTGGATCCATTTATTTTCATCATGATTCCCGGGCGCACATGCATTGTGCGGTTCAGTGCTTAAATGCACAAATTTTCGACTGGAGCAGCACCTTACTAGATTGCATGAAGAGGCAGCTGACAAAGTGTTGTATGCAGAGACATAGAAATTTTGGGTTTGGGAATATTCTTTGCTCTTTCTTCAAGAGAGAGTGCCCACTCTCAGTCCCAGAGAGACGATACAAGGGCACAAGGCCTCTCTCCCAGCGCTATGCAGGTGGGTGGTGTTGTTGCCGTGATAGAGGGGAGGGAGGACCATCGAGGCCTTTGATGACAAGTTTTTTTCCTAGTGGGCACGACAGATTCCATCCATAGAGGACTACCCCTATGTCGGGATCAACTTTTCTAGAGATCCTGACATGCCTATACCTCTCGGAGAGGAGCGAGGAGAAATGGGTAAGTTTTTTTTTTCAAAGTTATTTAATTTTTGTGATTTTTCATATATATCATATTTTTTTTATACCAAAGTATCTGACATGTATGTATCTGTTATATACAGATGTGGGACCAGTGCATCTAGCAGACTTCTCCAGGACTAGGCAACATCCTTGACTAGAGGTAGGACCAGTTGCAGCAGCAGGGGGGCCTCCATTCGGAGAGGCTGAGAGAGTGTTGAGACGGGTAGAGCGAAATCTCACCATTCTCACTCGTACAATTCCTATGGCGGAGATCGAGTATCTCCCACTGTCGATGCAACCTTAGGTAGTTGGGGTACCACGGACCTGGATCCATCTTTTCCAATGTTTGGCCAATGTTGTCGTTCACTACGGCAAGCCCAACTGTCCCCTCCCTTATCTAGGTTGGACTACTTATGTGCCAAGGGCACCTTTTTCTATATTTTTTAGGGCATAAGCCCCGTGACTCTGACTGGACCTATTTCTAATATTTATATATATATATATATGGATATTTTACATCTTTTTACGTATTATGGATTACATCTACTTTACAAATGTATTTACATGTGAGTGTGTGTGATTTTTTTTACATGTGTGCAATATGCCAATCTAATACATGATTAGCTAGAGTATCTGTGATTTGATTCAATCTCATAGGAACATGGATATACGTAATGTAATCAAATCTTCCTTCTAAGAGACGTACCCTAAGGAATCGTCAGTGTAGAGTAGGATCATAAATGCGGTAAACCCCATTTAACTGAGACACAACCAGTTGACCATCTAAGTAGACCCGGAGGTGAGAGATACCATGCGACAAAGCATCATGAAGAAACTCTAAAACTGCACTGTATTCAGCAACATTGTTTGTGGTGTCACCTAAACAGATACCTCCTGAATATAGAAACTGGTCTTGAGGTGTGAAAATCACCCAAGTTGCGGAATCAAGCCTCCGAGTGTGTCGGCTAGTGCCATCCGCAAACCCAATGAACACCTCTGATTCACTTGACATCTGCCACAGTGAAAAATATGACATCAAAAATGACACATCCATAAAACTAAAAAAGAAAATGTACAAGAACTATACATAAGTTACAAGAAGTCACCCGAGGTGACCCACCTACGAGTAATACTTCTTGAGGTAGATCCCATTTCTAGGCTTCGCCAAATCATTTCCCTCAAAGTCCACTACACCATAAGCACCCTTCTTTAGAACCTCTTTCGCGATGAAAGGTCTGAACCACATGGGTTTGAACTTGCCTACCCCCAAGGGGTCCTTATCTTGGCCATAGACCAAGACAAGGTCTCCTTCATAGAAAATACGAAGATGAATGGACCAATCATACTAACAGTTGACTTTTTGTTTGTGAGCCTCATTAGCCAAGGCCACATCATGACGCTGCTCATTGAGTTGCTCGAGGTATAATAAACGCTCTTCAAGAGGTGAAGTGTCTGGCAATAACTGTACTTCCAACTTTAGAGATGGGATCTGACACTCTATAGGAAAGACTGCTTCCAGCTTTTGAAAAGTTGAGAAACCGGTTGCAGTCTTAACAGACGTTCGGTAGGCCCATAATGTCGAGTACAACATCAAATGTCAATTTGACTTGGCCGAATTGATCGTTCGCTATAGAATAGTCTTAAGAGATTTGTTCACAGCTTCCACCTAACCATTCGCTTTTGGGTAGTAGGGTGATGAACGTTATTTCCTCAAACCAAGATTTGACGTTAACTCGATCATCATTTTGTTCTAAAAGTGACTACCATGGTCAGTGACAATCTCTCTCGCGACGTCGAACCTTGCTATTATTTGGTTGAACAAAAAGAGAGTTGCAGTCTCTCCTCCATCTTTGAACGTTGGCATAGCTTCGACCCACTTGGTGAAGTAGTCTACTGCTATGATGATATAACGATGCCCCCTTGCTAAAGGGGGGTTGAATTTAGTGTAATCAATCCCCCACTTGGTAAAGGGACCAACGGTAATGATGGGAAACATGAGAGCAGGGTGTGCCCTCATCTTCCAAGATAAGATCTTACATGGGTGGAACTTTTTGACCGATTCAACACAATCTTTGATTAATGTCGGTCAGAAGTAACCAACTCATAGAATCTTTTGGGTTGTTGCCAATCCAGACAAATGACCACCACATGCTCTAGTGTGGCAATTGTTAAGCACAATTGTTTCTTCTTCATAAGTGAGACATCGACGAAGGATGCAATCTACACCTCGACGATACAAACTATCCTCGAGTATGAGATAGTTCTGGGCCTAATGGCGTATATGGAGAAACTCATCACGAGAAGCAAAGGCGTGGCACTTCAAATTTTGGATATAGACAAGTACATCTCTATACTAGAGTTCTGAATATGCGATCAAAAACATGCCTCCTTTAATAGGCAACTCTTCAGGCATAACATCACCTGACTCGACCAGAAGTTCTGAGATGATTTCTGCAAAGACCAGTGAACTTTTGGATTTTGTCGAAACAAAATCTAACTCAAATTCATGGAGGAAAACTATCCATCTACTGATATTTCCACCAATTACTCATCGTGTCAACACGTATTGAAACGGATTCACAATAGCAATGACGATGGTCTTGTGAAACAATATATAATGATGGAATCATTGGACAGCATGAACTGCTGCCAACGCAAGTTTTTCAACGTGGGAATAATTGAGTTCCAGTCCAACCAGCCTCGGCTCAGGTAATAAATCACATATTCTGAGAGAAAATCATCCTTCTGAACCAAGACCATACTGATGGTCGACTCTGCCGCAGCCAAGTACAATAAGAAATCTTTATTATAATTGGGTGGTCGAAGTAGAGGGGCAGTCATGAGGGCGCATTTCAACACTTCAAAAGAGCATTGAGTGGCTTCATCCCAATGAAAAGGAATGTCCTTCTTCAGTAAACGTATAAATCCCTTTGTGATCTTGGCATATTTTGCGATGAAACGCCATAAAAAGTTTGCTTTTCCCTGTAAACTCTGAAGCTGAAGGATTGTGTGTGGTGGAGGCAACTGAACTATTTCCTCAACTTTGAGAGGATCAACCATGATCCCTATTGTCGAAACTATGAAACTTAGCATATGACCTGATGTAATGCAAAAATTGCATTTGTTTGGATTCAATCAGATCCGGTAGTAGTGACATTGCTCAAAGATAAGTCAGAGGTGTGTGGGATGATCATCTCTCTTACGAGATCGTGATGCTAAATCATCAAGGTAGGCCTCGATTATATGTTTGAGATCATGGAAAGTAAAAGACATGGCCTGCTGAAAGGTAGCTCCAACATTTTTCAGACCAAAAGGCATCTTTCGATAAGCAAATGTACCCCATGGACAAATGAAAGCGATTTTGTGTTGGTCTTTAGGTTTGATCTGTATATGATTGTATCCCGAAAAACCATCCATGAAAGGAAATTCCTCGCAACCTACGCAATCATCGACTATCTGGTCAAAAAATGTTGTGGGGAAATTATCCTTTAGATAGGCCTTGTTTAAATCATGGAAGTTCGTACATACGCGAATCATACCCTATTTTTTGTTGATCGAAATGGGATTTGACACCCATTGAGTCAAATGGATGGGGTAGATAAAACCTTCTTTGAGAAGTTTCTCTACTTCAGCCTTAATAGACGTTACTTTCTTAGGATTGACTAGACAAAGCTTCTACCGGAATGGATTAGTGTTAGGATACGTCATGATTTCATGTTCGACGATTCTTGGATTAATCCCTGGAATCTCCTCGTAAGACCAGGAAAAAATGTCGCAGAATTCTTTAAATAAATCTGTGTAGATTCGAATATCCTCAGGGGAACAGTCAGCTCTGATGAGAATATTCTCCATGATGCCAGGGGTTCTGGAGATATTTTTATTGGATAAATCCGTAAGTGCGGACACAAACCGATCTCCCTAGATCCACCTGGATCTAGAACAAAACACACCAAAATATGACGCTTTCCTTAAGTTTTAGATATTGAATTTAATAGTAGGAAGGAACAAGTAACATACCTTAGTATCACTTCCTAGGGTATTTGTTGTTCCTGCTTCGCTCCAGTTCTATCGTGTAGTCAATACCAAGACAACAAAAACCAACCAAAGTGATAACAATAGCATAAACTCAATAAAAACCTATGTATGTGATCAAGGAATCATACAATAAAACACAACAAGCTTTATAGGAAAGAATCATATTACTGTATCATATTAAATGTGAAA
>SNQJ01S0142630.1:9327-24764 GCA_010110895.2 Picea sitchensis
TACCGTTCATCGATTCATAGTAAGTTTCGATGCCATAGTTTCATTTCCTATTCCTTCTTTTGATGTTCAGTGTTTGCAGTTTGAAAGTAAGAATGTTTTTTTATTTCTATTGGCATGCTCGTCATATGTTTTTGGTACCTTATGTGCTTCGACTGCAGTTTGGTATTCGTTGGAGATACATATGTTGTTTGTTGGTTCAATGGTTGTTTCTTGTTTGCAGGTTCGTTGGTTGTTGGTTGTTGTTGTTCGACTCAAGTTTATGAGCTTGGAGACCTGTTGCTGCTGTCGGGTCTATTCATGATTTTTTGTTGGTTTGGTGCTTGTTGTTTTCCTTTGTTTGCTTTAGCTTTGCAGGGTTGGGGTCCTACACTGGTAGTTGGAGCTATTTTTTTTGGGGGGGGGAGGGGTGCTTTGCAGTGTTTATACCTTGCACACGCGAGTTGACCCGTGGTTGTGTCGTTTGTCGTGTCTGGCGAGGCTGAGATATGGAGCATGTTCCGTGCCTGCTTGTTCTGGTGTGAAATTTTGCTGATACTTTAGTGTTGGCATGATACAAAAAAGTCACATAAGATATAATTGGACAACTACATGTGCAATTGCAGTGCCTGTTGTTTTTTTTGTTAAGATAAAACATGTGCAAAAATGCACTTATTAACCATATATGGTGAAATGTGCCCATATCACAATACAACTTMTTTATCCTTTACAGAGACTAGTGTGACCACGATACAATTTGTCTTGTTCCTGAGATAAGATACATACACCAAAGATACAAAAAAATTATATTTCCATGTATGGAAGCATATCTRRATACTTTGCCAAAAAAATCAAAATCATTTAGCTATGTCCATGCAATTTCTTAATATTTTGTGGCTTGTAATATATTTTGGGSAGGGAAAAACTTTATATATTTACAACCATGGATGGAGAAAAGCAAAGTTCATGTTTCTGACTATATTTTATTATTAGTTGATTCTCATTTACTGTATGTACATATTACTTGTTCTCCGCTCCATACTAGTTTCCGCTCATTTTCATTGTATTTTTTGTGTTCCCACATTCAAAAAAATAGAAATGTTGGAGAAAATGAAGTAGTCTTAAGTACAATAGTGGAAGACGAGATACAAGAGTACATGCTTGTATTGTTATTTCATATTCCGTTGTTTGTATTTCATTTATTGTTTGTATATGTGTTCACCTTGTTTGTTGTATGTAGATATTTCGTGTCTTCCTGCATAGTAACTTATCTTCATTACATGTCTTCTTGTGTCCATTGTATATTTCTTGCATTCATGCATTTGAACAAATAGAGTGGTTGGAGAGGACGATGGACTCTTTGGCACGAATATAGATGACGAGTTGGAGAGGTGAATACCTGTACTATTATTTCATATTCCAATATTTCATATTTCATTTATTGTCTGTGTATTTGTTCTACTTATTCTACTGCTGTGCACCTTTTTTACTGTGTGTATATACTACATATCTTTCCTCTTATTCTCTTGTGAATTGTATTCTCTTTGCTGCTACATTGAAATAAATAGAATTGTATTTATTTCTTTTACATGTCTTTCTTCATACTAACTTACCTTCATGTCCACTGTATACTCGACGTTTCTACCTTGGAAGAAACAGATTGATTAGAAAGGAATATGATTTCTTATATGCAACAACAGAGGGTTCTATTGTGCAATCTTCGAAAAGGTATACCAACTGTGCCAGTAAATTAAACATAGAAAATGGGTTGGGGCATATAATATTGGACTAGAAAATAATGATTTGGGAACAATGGGCTTTCCATTTTCTATTATCCCTTTTTCTTTTTGATTTCTTTTCTTAGTCGTCTTTCTGAAATTGCCTTGGTGCATGGGTTGGCAGACTCATGGGTTCACATTTATGGTCATGCTTCTAACTTATTCCATCCTTACCCAGTTTTTCGAATGTGGGTGTCGGGCTGGAGGGTTCAAGATTGTGTGTTTGGCCTCAGAGGTTCCGCGATATACAAATTGGCCCTCTTGCCTCGCCATCACGCCCTATTTACTGTTACACAATTTTCTAGTAAAAAAATCCGAGGCATACAATTTGACCCTCGAGTCGTCATGTTTCCCAAGTATCCCTTCAAACTGTCTTTAATATTCCATCTCCTTCGACCCTGCATGTGTCATTAAGAACAATAATAAAAAATATACAATGCATATGCTTGTTTAGTCCTTCTGGTGTTGATCTACACATGCTTGCATCATAAAAAGTTGGACTAGTGACATGCCCATGAGCACTCAATCATCCCAAACATTAGCAGACCGACAATGCAAAACGTAAAGATGCATACATTATGTTACTCGTATGTTTACCAAAAACATATCCTCAGCTATGTGTTCATCTATGTCATGGTGAGTATGTTGATGTCATATGCAACACATTCTTTGTAGTTCACATGAAGTATCAACAAGTGAAAGCGAGACACCGAACACAACACAGGCTCCCCCAACTAAGAGGTTTGGTTGCAAAAACCTGGCTCCATAGTTCATCCAAGCTGTGCGTCTACTTGTACATTCATGGTAGGAAAAAAAAAACAAAAAAAAACAATTCACATTACCATTCACATTACCTTTTCATGTTAAAAAATTGTCACCATGTATAAACTTGTAACACCCAAAATACTATCAATAGAGGGCTTGAAGAACTGCCAAACAGGAAAAGTGTTCATCGAGGACATAATGGTCGTCTATAGCACCTACTTGGACAAGGAAAACAAAACTAGATCAATTATACATGCTGAGATGATAGACAAGGAGGCCCTCATGACAGTTACACTAACTATTCCTACAAAAACATGCATAAAATATATTGCCAGGTAATGGGATATCCATTACAAATTTTAATATATTTCCCAAAACAGTATATGATGGTGGTGATTGTGATCCGATTATATCGCTCAACGAAACCAGTATCGTGGAAAAGATCCCCTCTATTTGTTTAGAATATTGTTTCATCCTGGACACAATTATCAACCAACTTGCACAAAGCAACAATATTTACTTGATTAGAACCAATGGCATAGTTGTGACACTCGTGAGAAAACTTGGCTCGCAACACATTCTCCATATAAAATATTGAGAGTGAGACAATGACAAGGCAATGGTACCGTTGTCCATATCCAGTTTTTCCCTTTTCTTTCGTATGTCCATGTATCTTAGTTAAGTTACACAAATATTACACTATTCCATGTTGCAACTGAAATTGTTCGATACCTATTCAAATTTATTTTGGTTAGTCGAACAACAATTGCATGAAGGGAAATTTCCACTTATGCTCTTCAAAAATATAACAAAGAAAAGAGATGGTAAAGAAAGGATCTTTCGCACAACTCAATCAACATTTTTGACAGAGTTGTGAGTAGACATAGTACATGATCTCAAGAAGCTAAATAGATCTACACCTGTTGTGCATATACATCTACAGTTTCATCCTCACTTTGCTCAAACAAATAGCCTTGACCAAATCTGCGCATTTTTTTTTTTCTAATTTTTTTGGAGGGTGCAGTTGTAAATTATATTGTTCAATATATTAACTACTATGCTCACGTTTCTAAGTTGAAGATGTTTTGGTTGCAGCAAATGCATACCCAACCCCTTTGATCCTGTGTGTGAGAAATGCAACTCTCATGCTTCTTCTTCTGCTTCTGCCTTCATAAATGATGATAAGATTGATTCTCTGTGATGCTGTAAAAAATGTCCATACATATATAGACATTGCCTCAATGTTTCTATTTGAACCGTTGGAAACACAATCGTGCATTGTACAATTCGACAACCTCTGTTATAATATGTGCTTCCTGAGTTAGAAGAATTTCCATATGAAGCATACCTATAGAAAAGGGAAAAGAGTGTCTACATGCTACGCAACTTTTAGATACATAGAAAATTTACCTTGAATGAGGACAATGTGATATTGCATATTGACTGAATTTTTTTTTTATTTGTGTCAAGCTTTGTAAGGGGAATGAAAACCAATGGGACGATGCGTTTTTTTTATATATCGATTTTTTTGATATATAATGGAATTCCATTTCTTGTTCAATATATCAATATATCAATACAGTTGGTGTTTACTTGGTTCTTGGTTGTATGCTTCGCTCTAGAAAATTAATAATACATTCAAGATCTTCACAGTTTTTATATGATATTAAAGACTATAGAGGACATGTTTTTCCCTTTGATATAAGTTTTGTGATGAAAAATGTGGTATGTGGCTCGTTTTAACACTTTTGTTTGATCGATGAACTTAGAAAAATTAATCTCCTAGAATATTTTGAAATAAAAGAATATATACTATGTGAAGTCCAATGGAATTATCATATCAACGAGAGGACATTAAAATTCAATTCGTTGTTGTTATAATTGCGATGAACAATACAATAAGTTTACTTAGACATCCCAAAATTCATTTTCCTTATGGCTTTTGATGCTTCTCTTATACAAGCAGATTCTAGAAACTATAAGCATCGCTCGCTCTATCTATTCCTTCATTAAAGAACCTGTTCACATGTTTAATGCACTTCATAGTTACTGTTAAGACCATATATGGTGCTTTGTTACATTAATTTTTTCTTCCAAAAATTGCCATCCCCTTTCTTTTTTACCCTTTGCTTCCCCTTTTTGGTTGCTTACTCGTTTTTGGGAAATTGTATCAGTGTGGAAGTTGGCAGACTCACATGTTTAGATTTCCACTTGCTTTTATATCACCAATGCAACCAACCACTTCCCCGTTTCATATTGAACAAACTTTTTGGATAGCGGGTTCTCGCATAGGCGGGTTCAACATTGAATTTCCATTGTTCCTCCGCATGCAAATAACACTCGGAATTCCACGATCTACAAATCAGCAAACGAATTCCCCTTTATCTTGTTTTTAGCACTTTTCCTTGGTCGATGAAGTGAGAAAAATTAATCTCGTGGAATAATTTGAAATAAAAGAATATATACTGTGCAGAGTCCAATGAAAGTATCATATCAACGAGAGGACATTAAAATTCAAATTTGTTGTTGTTATACTTGAGGTGAAGATGGCAGTACAATAAATTTACTTATACATCCCAAAATTGGTTTCTTGTAGCTTTTCAACACTTCTCTTATACATACAGATCCTGGAATCTATAAGAATGGATCGTTGTATCTATTCCTGGATTGAGAAACCTATTCAGATGTTTATTTCACTTCATGGTTACTGTTCATAATATCAATGCGCTTTCTTACACCAATTCCCTCTTCCAAAAATTGCCATTCCCTTTTCTTTTTTCCCTCTGCTTTCCATTTTTTGTTACTTACTCATTTTTCAAAAAATGTCTAGGTGCGCGAGTTGGCGGATTCACGTCTTCTGATTTCCACTTGCTTTTGTATCACCAACCCGACTAGTCGTTTCCCCGTTTCATATTGAACAAACTTTTTTAATTGTGGGTTCCTGGATAGGCAGGTTCAACATTGTGTTTGAATTGTTCTGCCACCTGCAAACAACACCCCGATTTCCGCGATCTACAAATTAGCAAACAAATTCTCCTTTGTCATTTTTAGCACTTTTCCTTGATCGATGAACTTAGAAAAATTCATCTCCTGGAATAATTTGAAATAAAACAATATACACTATGTGAAGTCCAATGGAACTATCATATCAATGAGAGGACATTAAAATTAAAATTCATCGTTGTTCTACTTGTGGTTAAGATAACAATACAATAACTTTACTTAAATCATCCCAAAATTGATTTTCTTGTTTATTTTCGATGCTTCTCTTATACAAACAGATCCTGGAAACTATAAACATGCCTCGCTTTATTATACCAATTTCCATCAATGTGCCTTTCTTATACCAATTCTCGCTTCCGAAAATTGCCATCCCCTTTCTTTTTTCCCTTTTCTTTCCCTTTCTGGTTACTTACTCGTTTTTCGGAAAATGTCTAGCTACGTGTGTTGGCAGATTCATGAGTTCAGATTTCCCCTGTTACTTTTATATCACCATCCTGACTGACTGCTTCCTTGTTTCATATTGAACAAACTTTTTGAATCGTAGGTTCTCAGATAGACGGGTTCAACATTGCATTTCCATTGTTCCGTCGCCTACAAATAGCACCCGGACTTCCGCGATCTACAAATTAGCAAACAAATTCCCATTTATCTCTTTTGCTTTCAATTTTTGTTTACTTGTTCCTTTTTCCAGATGTCCCTTTTCCGAATGTATCCTACTTTTATATACAACACCCGAAGTTTCGGAATATACATATTGACCCTCGAAATATGTCATTGTCTTTTGTTGCATGTTACATAGTTTCCATTCAACAATTGGGGTAGATACAATTTGACCATCAACCCCTCACGTCTCCTGAGTAAATCTTGTGGGCCTGTTTTCAAGCCCGTCAATATTTCCTATTATGTCTAT
Source organism: Picea sitchensis (assembly GCA_010110895.2). NCBI lineage: Eukaryota > Viridiplantae > Streptophyta > Pinopsida > Pinales > Pinaceae > Picea > Picea sitchensis. The sequence continues at coordinate 15,760 of SNQJ01S0142630.1, forward strand.
GTCTAATGCTTTTATATCACGAGTTTGACCATCTGCTTGTCCATTTCATACTTGGCCACTATTACCATCGTCGGTTCCTGGCCAGGCTTGCTCAACATTGCACTTCCATTGTTCTGCTACATGCAAAGAGCACTCAAAATTCCTCACTATACAAATTGATGGCCGTAATCTGTCATTTTGACACGCAATTTGACCATCGTCCCCTCACGTCTCCTGGGTGTATCTTGTGGATCCTGGAAAATATAACCATGCCTCACTTTCGTATACCAATTCCCATCAATGGGCCTTTCTTATACCAATTTTCGCTTCCAAAAATTCCCATCCCCTTTCTTTTTTCGCTCTACTTTCCCTTTTTGGTTACTTACTCATTTTTTGGAAAATGTCTACCTACGGGAGTTGGCAGTTCATGTCTTCAGATTTCCCCTATTACTTTTATATCACTAGCCCGATCGACTGCTTCCCTATTTCATATTGAACAAAATTTTTGAATCGTGGGTTCCTGGATAGACAGGTTCAACATTGCGCTTCCATTGTTCTGCTACCTACAAACAACACCCAAACTTCCATGATATACAAATTAGAAAACAAATTCCCCTTTATCTCTTTTGCTTTCAATTTCTGTTTACTTGGTCCCTTTTATGAATGTGTCCTTTTTCCAAATTTCTCCTGCTTTTAAAAACAACACCAGAAGTTCCGCAATATAAAAATTGACCCTCACAATAGTTGGGGTAGATACAATTTGGCCATCGACCCTTCACGTCTCCTGGGTAAATCTTCTAGGCCTATTTTCAAGCCCGTCAATATTTCCTGTTCCAACTATGTCTAATGATTTATATCTTGAGTTTGATGAACCGCTTGTCCATTGCATACTTGGCAACTATTACCATCGTCGGTTCCTGGCCATGCTTGCTCAACATTGCACTTCCATTGTTCCACTATGTACAAAGAGCACCTGGATATTCACGATTTACAAATTGATGGCCGAAATTTTTCGTTGTCACGTGCAATTTGACCATCGGCCCCTCACGTCTACTGGGTATACCTTGTGGCCTTATTTTTGAAACTCGCTCGACCGCTTTCCATACTTAGGCATTTCTTTAAATCTGTTTCGTGGATTGGCGGGATGACTAAATTTGCAATTCTTGCTCGCTCTTCACCATCCTAGCTACCTTCGTACTTTTTAGATATGCAATTAAAGATTTAATCCTAGTAGTTCATCATGCAAGAACCATTAAGATTGTCATGAATGTCGAGAAGGCCAGAGAAGATTTGTTATTAATATGAATTAAACCAAGATTTATGGAGAAGAATGTTATCCTTTTCAAGTATTCATTTCAAACATGATGCAATATTTCATGCGTGGGCCAGTTGGCACCTTTACCAAGTCTCTAATTCTTAATCGTTCTTCGTTGTCACCGCCACCTTCGCATTTTTTTCTAAATATGCAATTAGTAAGATTTAATGGTAACAACTCATTACGCACAAACCCTGGAGATTGTCATTGATCAATGAAAGGCTCAAGGAGATCTTCCATTGATATGCATTAAACCAATATTTGCGGATGGTTATATTATCCCTCCTCAATTTTCATTTCAAACATCATCTGGAGCAAACGGAAATTCTTGTTAACTTATGGCAGCAATTCCACAACAGTTATGTCTAGATACAGTAAACACCTTCGTACATGATGGCCAAAGGTACCAATATTCCAGGGCATATTCTTACTACTCATCTCCCTCCGCCCAAGAGCAAAAAAGGAGATGGTCCATTGGTGCACCGAGATATATATTTCAATACAAACAATTCCAATGCATCCCTGCCTGCTCAGACAACTTTTCAACTTGCATTGATACTTGGAGCAGATGTTGATGCGATGGATATCGAGCTGGAAGAAGATGATATGATGGACGATGATACGATAATGGATGATGACAATGCAAAGACTAGTCCCACTACTATGCCCAAATTGAAATCAACTATAAAGGGTGGCACTTCCCAGCTCGACGATGGCAGTCCTGACAATACCAAAAGAATGGATTACACAAAAGAAACTAACGTTGAATGCAATAGCCACTTTCCAGCCTGAATGTAGGAATTCAAGAGGTCTAGAGTAGTCCATTCTGGGTGAAAGTATTTCACTATAAGGAAATGATATGTTGATGCTCCCAGAGATATATTTCAAGCCAAAAAAATATTGAATTGCAGGACCACTGCCCTGTTCTATGGATATGCAATTAACATCTCAGGGAATGAGGACCAGAACTGCCACTAGTGCAAGGCATATTCCTACTAGTCATCTCCTTCCACCCATAATGGACTAATTTGGGCCTGTGCAATTGCACGTGTAACCTGTGTCCCTAATGTTTTCAAATGTGAGGAGTTGGTTTCTCGGTGTGTCCTAACTTTTAGTTTCGGGCTATTATGTTTGCGCTGCAATGTTGTTTTGTCTTCTTCCTCATGCGAAGCTTGTGAGAACTATGAATTTTACCACATGTCTTTTGTTCATCTTCTTCAAAACAATGATTTACCCCACTGTGGACCCACTTTCCTGTTTCTTTGTCGGCTCAGGTCTTCTGTAAAATATTGAGATCGGGGCACCGGACATTGATCCACTGAGGAGAAGGGTGCAACGATTTCCTGAAAAAAAAAAACATGGTAATCAATTTTCTATGCATGTTGAATAAGATCTCGATCATTCCTGCATGTTGTAGATCATATGCCTGTGTCTATGGAAAATATGTTCAGTTTTTTGGCCCAAAGAACTTGGTCCAATTTCTAAGCATAGATATACAATGCTCAATATTGTTTTATTTTAATCGATTTACTATTTAAAAATTTGCCTTGGGAGTGTTGTTTATTGCTTCTTTTATGGATTTAACACCTCTTCTCATTGGCATGGTTTGATAGTCTCGTAGTTATTCGATATTGTATTTGCTTACGTAATTTTTTCTAAAATGGAACATTTAACAATTATATGGAAATACACTTTGTCGTTCCATCGGGATTTTATGGAAACAAAAAAATGAATTTCATATAGTTTTCAAACCAATGTTCAATTCTATTCATGATGCAAATAGAACATAGCAATACCAAATTACAATGTTGCAGCAAGATCGTCATTCTTGTTTCTAGACATGCAATTATTAAGCTTTAGTGGTAAAAACCCATTATGCAAGAAGTTTAATACTTAAGTTAAGATGTTATAGTCATGGAAAAATGTATCTAATCTTCAAGAAATCATTTGTTGATAATTACTAGAAAATAATGGTTTTGCAACAATGGGGCTTGCTTGAAACCGATTCCCGCTTGTGAAAATTGCCCTCTGCCTTTCTATTTTTCCACTCTTTTATCCCCTGTAGTTTCTATTTCTGGTTATTTAGTGGTTTTTCCTAAAATTTCTTGTTGCGCGGGTTGGCGAATTCACGCATTTCGATCGAGCTCTTCCACTTTGTCTAAATTGCACTTTCAATTGTTCCATGGCCTGCAAATAACACTTCGGCTTCTGCGATATGTAGATTTACTTCTGGACTCTCACATCATCCCCTCTTCTATGTTACACATTTTGCACTCAAATGTTCCGATATATACAATTTCACAGTTGGGGCCTTATGTCTATTTGGGAACCCGTCGCCCTATTTTGAGGCCCATCCAATCGCTTTCTAGTAGCTCTTTCCTGTGCCTACTACCTTCAGATTTCTTTCCAAGTTTATGCAATATGTATACAACTTCTCCAACAACATACATAAAAGATCTTGCCAGGAAATGGAATATCTATTGCAGATTTGAATATATTGGACCTTCTTTTCCCTCTTTTATATTTGACCACATCCGTGTTTCTTTTTTCCCTCTACTCTCTTTCTTGTTACTTAGTCGTTTTTCCAAAAATTTCTCAATGCGCGTGTTGGTTGACTAACGGGTTCACATTTGCACTCGTCTTTTATATCGCGACTCAGAGCAACCACCACCCATTTGATGAATAGGCACTTCTCAGATCACGAATTCTCGGGCATGCGGCCTCTATATTTCACTTCCATTGTTCTGTTGTCTACAAACAACACCCAGACCTCTGCTGTATACAAATTTACTTTCGCACTCCCACATCAAACCATGTTCTGTGATACAAAGTTTTCACATGAAAGTTTCTATGTCCCAATTGTGGATTCTTGAACATGCACAGTGCATTTCCTATGTTCCTTGATCTGCAAACAACCCCCTCGCTTCTGTGATATACAAATTTCCTTCAGGGTTCTTACATCAGCCCCTTTTCATCGTATACAGTATGCACTCTAAATTTCTGATAAATACAATTTGACCTTTGGGGCCTCATGTCTCCTCGAGAACCCTTGTCAACCTATTTTGAAGCTTGCTTTGTCAGCAATATCTTTTGCGGATCATTGGGTTGACCTGTTCAGACAATTTCCATTTCCTAGTCATTGTTTTATGTGCCTGCCACCTTCGCACTTCTTTCCAAGTATATGAAATCAATGTATATCTTCTCCGAAAACATGTAGAAAAGATAGACATTCGTCTTCTATACTTAACAAAATTCTCTTTTTCCTGTACTTTATCTTTCTCGTCACTTAGTCATTTTTCCGAAAATGTCTAGCTGTGCGGGTTAGCGGATTTGTGGGTTCACATTTGCACTTGTGCTTTTATATCACGACTCCGACCACCCGCTTCCCCATTCCATGTCCAGTCACTTCTCTGATCGTAGATTCACGGGTAGGCGGGCTCTAGATTACACTTCTATTGTTCCTTGACCTACAAATAGTACCTTGACTTCCACGATATACAAATTTACAACCAGACTCACATCACATCGTCTTTCGTATAACAGTCTACCTGTCATGCCCTCTTCAGTGGTACACATTTTACACTGAAAACTTCTAACACATACAATTTGACCATTGGGTTTGAGCGTCTCCTTTGAAACAATTGTCACCCCATTTAGAACCTTGTTCTTCTGCTTTCCATACTTGGCCATTTCTTCGAATTTCATTTGCATATTGTCGGGTTGGCAAGTTCAAGAAATATCCAATTCCTAATAATTGTTTCTTGTGCTCACACCCTTTTCAATTACCAATTGGGAATCATATATACATTGTTATTTCTAAGTATGCACTTAGAAAGTGTTAATGCTAAACTAGGATTTGAGGAGATCTCCCATTAATATGCATAAAACCAAAAAATAATTATGGTTGTATTATCCCTTCCAAGTGTTTATTTCAAACATCATGGAATGTCATTTGCACGTCGTCGGGTTGGTCCGTCCATGAAATCTTCAATCCTCGATTCCAAAAATGAGTCTGACCCACCGTTTCCCTATTCCATACTTAGCCACTTTTCCGGAATTTCTGAAATATGAAAACCCACTGCTAAAATGCCCCATCATACTCTCATTTGTTTTACACGTATTGTAGTAAAAAATTATGATACATAAAATTTGACTGTCGAATAATCACCTCTCCTGAGTATCCCCGTAACCCTATTTTGAATCCCGTCCAATCGTTTTTCAGACTTTGCCATTCGTTTCTTGTTCTTCCCTGTCTCTGTGACCTTCACACTTGTTTATAATAAAAAATTGTTTATATATATATATATATATATCTTGTTTCTAAATATGCAATTAGTGAAATTTAATTCTAACATCTCATCGTGCAAGAACCGTATAGATTTCCATTTATGGGTGAAAGGCTTGAGGAGATCTCCTATTAATAAGCATTAAACCAATATTTGCGGAGCGTTATGTTATTCCTTCCGAGTGTTAATTTAAAAATCATGAAATATCCCTCGCACCTCATCGGGTTGCCACGTTCACGAAACCTCCAACCCTTAATTGCTCTTTGTTGTACCCACCACCTTTGTGCTTCTAAATATGCAATAAATAAGCTTTACTACTAATAATTAACCATACAACACCCATAGAGATTGTCATTAATCAGCGAAAGGCTTGAAGAGCTTTCCCATTGATTATCATTGAACTAACATTTGCAAAGACTAATATTATCGCCTCCAACTATTCATTTCAATCATTATCTACAGCAAACGAACATTCTCATAAACCTATGGCATCACCTCGATAGCAGTTTTGTGGAGATATTGTGAACAACTTCGGGCGCGAGGACCAAGACTTTCAATAGTCCAGGGCATATTCTTATTACTCATCTCCTGCTACCCATAACAAAGTAATTTGGACCTTTCGTATTTCTCGTGCAGGATGTGTCCTTGAATTTTTTTACTGTAAGGAGCTAGTCTCTTGGTGCGTCAATAAATTTATCCCAGCCGAAAGAATTATTCTATTGCAGGACCTCTTTTCTATTTCTTTTTCGCCTCAGGTCTTCCGCCAGATGTTAAGATTGTCGGAACCAAAATTGACATTCAAAGGAGAATATTCCAAGAATTTCCTAAAAAATAATAATAATGGGTTGGACCTCTTGCACGAGTTCTTGGAAGACCCAATGGTAGTTCTTGAAGCTTTCACAAGCTTTCAGGTTAGTTCATTTAGAAATCCATACCAGGAAATTGCCTGGTTGTTTACAATAATAATGAGACAAGACTCCACAACAACTGTTTCTTAGATGACTCTTTATATTTTTTATTTCATAGTCAAGAAACAAGCCATTTTTTATTGGGGCAAGCTAATTTCCCATGAAATTTGTTCCCAATTGTCAAGATTAAAAAAGGAGAAGAGATTTTTTATGTCATCCTACTTAGTTTTTGCGATAACACATTGCTACCAGTTTCCATAATTGTCTCTGTCCAAGAAGGTCAACTAGGAATTCGACCCAGTAACGTTATGGTAACGGACCTTGTGGAAGCACAAGGCCTCCCACTATTTTTATGACTTTTTTAATGGATTTGTGTTCGTTTTCAAAGTTTTGGTGTTGGGAGAAAATGCTCCTTGAATATCTGACCAGGCAACTAGTTTTTTGGACAGGAAGGGGGAAATTGAATATCTAGATAATTACACTGTGATAAGGATTTTTGGCTCCAAGGAAAAACCTGCTCTCCTTCCATGTCACATTACGTATATAATGTTTATCACATAAGTAGCAACACAATACAACTATTGGTTGCATCTATTCCAAGAGAAGAAGAAAAAATAGTTAATTCCTCTGCCTTGGAAAGTCAAAGACTTCGTGTTGAGGAACGTCAAAAAAATTGAAGAATTTTCAGCCCATTTTAGCAACCTAAACCTAAGATATGCTAAAATCCTAACAGGGTTCGACCCTCACAATTTTTTTTTACAACATTTACAAACACTTGGCTTGGGCAAATTGTTTTTCAAAAAACACCCAACCGAAAATAAAGACATTGGCGACAATGCTCTTGCTTATGATGCCAATGATCTAGACACACTCCAAAGAACCACTGAATTGAACAAGCAACAGGGAAAATACCTCGGTGAGAAGAGTGTTCAATCAGTGAATAACACTCCCAAAAGTAAAACATCCTAGAGCATCGCTCCAACGAACCACCACAACAACAAAGCAACTCAGAGTTCTTCAAACGAAGGAGATAACAACCCTCCTCACCCTAAAATTGATAATTCTCACAAGCTTCCAGTGGACAAGAAGAGAAAAAAAATTGTGGGACAAATGAAAGAGCCCGAAATTCAAAGTGATAACATGGAACTTGAACTTGATTTGGATAGTGTATTCTGCTACCTTGATCATATCACAGATCCGATCCAGCATAGTCATCTAAAGGACATATCTGATACTGAACATTTCGATGAAGATAAATCCTTCATGTTCCAGAGTGTTGTTTTTGACAGCTTGTCCAAAAAAATAATTGTTGAAAAAAAATATGTAAAAAATAAGAAAGGAAAATCTTGTTCAGAGGTTAACCTTGCCAATATGTGGCCATCCCAAATTTGTCAACTTCACATCGTGACCGAAGATGCTCTTAATGATTCCATTGGAGGCATTGAGGTCGAGAATGCAAGATTGAAGGACCCGGTCAAGGAATTGGAAGAATATTTGATTCTTATTCCATTTCTTGTCAATCCTTTGGAAATAGCCATGCCAAAGACTCCTGCAGCCAAGTTAAAAGGATCCTCCAATATCCTCGCATCCTGTATAGGATATGTGGAGAACAATATCAAGAAAAGAATGGAACCGATTGTTGAGGCCTGAGAAACATCGCAAACCATGACTTCCCTTGGAACGAGGGAACATAGGTTGCTAGAACATTTGCAGGCGGAGTTAAAAGATGAAGAACATTTCTATTTAAACATGGTCCTTCCTTTTGACACCATTTTCAACAACATGATAGAAACTAAAAGAAGAGGACAAGATCTCCCATCCAAAAACTGGATTGGTCAATTAAATGCATGCTGGAAAGAAAAAGTGAAGAACCTGCATCTCATTGTCCAGTCACGTGAACATGACATATCAAAAAAAGAAAAATTGTTCACAAAGATGGCCAGAATAAACTTAGCCAGAAGGACCAATGACTTCTAAGACCCCAACTTAATCTTCAACTCCTTTCCCTTAACTAAGAAAGCCTTTGTTGAACAGGTTGATATTTTTAAGGAGTTGTCTTTGAAGAAGTTTTACAACATCCATGAATATGGTCAAGATGACGTCGACAACTAGCTAGTCAACTACTTGGTACATAATAAAGAAATTGATCAGGCTCTACGTAATCTTTCTATCGACTTCAAGGAATTGGAAAATGAACTTTTCAACATAAAAATCTAGAATGAGATTAGCGTTGCCCCAATGAGAAGCTACATTGAAGAATCGCTCAAAAGCAAATTGAAGAAAATCACTGACAAAAGGCAACAAGCACTTACCATGATTCCATTTGTCGTCAATGACATCAATGAAAACGCATCATCAACAACAATAATAATAATAATCTATTTTTAAGGTCACGACCAAGCCAACACACCAAATTGGTGTATGAGACCCCCTTGTTTGTGGGACAAGGGACCCCCCTCCGCCCAGCGATTTGACTGGTAAAGTTTACGAAGGAATACATACCCTACCCCCCTTTGT
>SNQJ01S0142631.1:0-17925 GCA_010110895.2 Picea sitchensis
AGGTGTCAAAACCCTAGATACCAAAACCCTAGGTGTCTAAAACCCTAGGTCAACTTGACCCACGTTTTTAGGGCTTCGCCAGCTTGTCTTTCCTTCCTTCTCACATGGTGCTCCAAAGCATCCAATGGTGGATTTTTCCGCTTACTGAGTTGTCCACGATCCTTCTTCCTTGTTGATCTATCATCCTCGATCTCCTCGTCCAACGGCTTGTTCCTTTTACTTCTCTTCATCTTTTCTTCTCTTTTGATCACTTCGACCCAATAATAGTCACTGTGGCTTCTGCGCAGTTCACATTTTGCCTTTTCTTCCTTGCTCTTTGCTAAATTTCATAACTAAGGGCCAACATGCCCCCAACACTCACCTGTGACTCGTCCTGAGGCACTTCATATCTGACCTTTCTATTTTACTTTGACTTCAGGCTGCGTAGTTTAGCCTTCGCTTTATGCTCTATGCCTCCTTTCCTTCCCTGTACATATTGTATTTTCTGTGTCTGGTACCCAGTTTCAACTACACCTGGTACCTAGACCCTTTTCCTCATGATTTTACTGAGAGTTGTGAGGCATTTGGTTGTCAAAATACAATTTCAACCGGCTCCCATTCACTAATCCTTCCTTCCATTCTCCCTTCAAAGTCTTCAACTACGCAGCTCCTCCTTCTGTAACATAGGCAACCTCATATGGTCTGAGCCAATGCGTTCTGAAATTTCCTGGATGCTTCATGAATTTACTGTCATATACCAATACCGGATCACCTTGCTTAAATGCCTTCTTCTTAATGTGTCTGTCATGGTAGGCATTCTCTCTTTCTTTATGTACCTATTGATGAAATCCTGCAACAAATTTGTTTTCCTCCAATTTGACCAACTGTGCAAGCCTCTCTCGAACAACACCAATGGCATCCATATCTATAAAGGAAACAATTCTTAAGCTTGGTACCAAATATTCCATTGGGACAACAACTTCGAGACCATACACCAACTTAAAAGGGGTCTGCATTGTTAGCTTCTTACAAGTGGTTCTATAGGCCCACAATATTGTTGTTACTCTTAAATCCCAGTCATCTCTATTAACACTACAAATCTTCATCAGTGTTGTCTCCAAGATATTATTGAATGCTTCCACTGTCCCATTTGCTTGTGGATGGTAAGGCATGCTCTTCTGATGGTGGATTGCAAATTCCTTAGTCAGGGCTTCAACTGTTTTATTTATGAAATATGTGCCTTGATCACTCATAAGGATCTTTGGGCATCCAAACCTAGTTATGATGTCATCAAATATGAAGTGCGCAGTTGTAGTTGCACTACAATCCTTAACTTCTCTTGCCTTTGGTTTCAAAGGGATCCTCATATCTCCCATAGGCCCTTTAATGCCCTTCATAATAGTAAAAAATTTCGGAAACAAGTCCTGATATTCATGCAGTAACTCTATGATTTTGTCAATAGTAGTAGCATCCCAGTAATCTCCAAAATTTGCAAGCTTCGGTGTCTGCTATGTTCCAATGTTGACCTTCTTAATCTGGATTGGTTGTCCAATGAATGGTAGCTCAACTCCTAGTCCTTCCAAATCTCTCTGGCCTTCCGTTTATGCGATGTTCACCTTCCTCGGATCATCGTCTTCATCAGCATTGATGTTGTAACAACCTTGCAGTTTCTGGAGAGGCGCAGTCCATTCATCCTCTTCTTGTTCTAAAGGAGGGCTAGAGGCCTCCTCAAATAATTTATGTCTTATAATCTGTAACGCTTGATATACTGAAGGATATTGACTTTCAAATAAGAAGGTGGTTACAAAGTTCTGATTCATACCTTCCCAATCTACAGTGATGAGGCGCAACTCCGCTTGAAGGTACCAGTTGATAGGGGTTGTGTCTAGTGTGTTAATGAACTTGCGCACCCACTGCTCTTGAGGGATGGTTCTCTAGGCTTCCTCGCAACTTCACACATGGTCCTTTGGGCAGCTTCTACCTGTGTACCAAACTTCGCAGCCTTCCACTTGTGATGATAATCGCGTGGTCATGAGGGTACGACATTGTACCCATTCTGTAATGTTGTTTTTGTGTGTCCCCCACCATCTTGCTGGTGTTTCTTTCAAGGCCTCATCCATTGCCAAAAATCTTTGTTGTGTTGGTACACTTGCTTCAAATTCTGACAAGAAGGTTTTGAAAGGATTCAAACCATCAAAGGTGGGAAAGTTACTTACTATTGCGTCGATCCAACAAACTTCTCTGGTTAATCTAGCACATCTCCTTGTAGATACTTCATACATTTTGTTCTACCAGTTCTCCAGTGCTTCTTCTGAATCTGATGAGCATGCACTGTCACTTCGCTAGCTTAGGTTTCCATCGGTCGTAGGATTAATGTAATCTTGTTGTATGGTTGTTAATTTGTATATGTTTTCCAGTTCATATGCGCGGTCTTCTTCTCTGATAGTTTATGTGTATCACTGACCTTCATCTGGATCTAAAGGTGCAATGACCCTAAGGTCATCTTTTTCAAACATCATATGTCTTTTCTTTAAATCAACCACAATGGAATTATTGAAATCCCAATCAATTCCTAACAACGCAGGGTAAGGGCAGTTGTCATCAACTATCTCAATTACCTCAAAATCTACAAATGTTCGTACTCCATCGATGTCCACATGGACAAGTTCCAATCTTCCAAAGGGGCTTACATCTTGTTGATTAGCCATCCTAATTCTGATAGGGTAATATATCAACTTCGATTTTCCCATCAGTGCCCAGGTTTGCTTTGTCATGACATTGACCTCCGACCCTAAGTCGAGGACCACATAGTCTATATCATATTCTCCTATCTGAGCATTCAAGTGTAATTCCTTATTTGTCCTTCTCTTCGTGGATAGTTGATGTACCGCTTTATTCAGTAAAGGATCTATCCTTCCTATCTCATACCGTCTGATTAAATTTTGTAGCTCTTGTACAACGCTCTCATCCTAAATCAACTTAATACAAGTATATAAAAATTCCATGAGTTTGCTTACCTCTTGTCCTTCTTTTCGTGAAGCAAACTAATCAAATGTTATAGGCATTCCATATTCTCTTACTTCTGGCCGTGTCTTTGATGAAGAACCTTGGTCTTCTTTGAACTCTTTTCTTGCCTCCTCAAATATTTGTCTTTCTTTCTTTGCATCAAATGTTTGGGTCTTCTCTGTAGCTTTCCAGACTCTTGAGTCTTCTGTAGTCTTTCCTTGGGTCAGTCTGTCTTCTCATGTAACAACGCCTCCTCTAGTAATAACAACGACTCTAGGGTATTCTCCACGAGGTTCAACATTTATCAGTTGCACTTGCGGATTCTGTTGAGGTCCTCGTCTTTCCTGAAGCTTAGCTAGCAACACAAGACAATCCTCTATAACGTGTTTGAAGGAACTGTAGTAGATGCAAGTAGTGCAAGGGTTCTGACAATCCCTTACTAAGTGTCCTAGTTGTGTGCAGTTGTAACAAATGATATGTCCTCAGCCTCAACCCATACCTCCTCCTCCTCCTCCTCCTCTGAATCCACCACGAGGATTGAATTTTCCTCTCCCAGGGGAGTTATGCTGCGTAGTGTTTCCTTCTTGTTGTACTTCGCCTTGAATTTTGTATATGTCTCTTGACCTTTCGTGCATGAGGTCATAAGCCCTACAATCCCTATCATTGTGCCCCATGGACTTACAGAACGTGCAATACAAATTTGTGGGTGTTTGAACATATTTTTTCATGTAATAACACTCACCAGGGTGATGTCTATTTCTGCATACCTCGCACCAGGGTAGGGTGACTTGTTTCAAAGGGATCGGAGATCTAGAGGCCAAATATTCATGAAATAGGGGGCAGTGTTCCTTTTCATGGCCTTCTGATTTGCATCTGACACACCTGATGTCTTCCTTTTTATCTTTTCCCTTGTCTTTCTTCATATCTTCGACCTACAGAGACAAACTACTTAGTTGACTCATGATTTGACTCATACCTGAGCTAAATTCTCCCATAGGGGCTGATTCTAACTTCATGGCGATCTCTAAAGCCTTAGGCTATGAAGCAATATTTTGTTGCATAAGAGGAACTCTGATGTGTGGTAAGAGGGAAACAATGAACCATTCTTTGTTCTTCTCATCTGGGATCTGAAAAGTCAATCGACCTGTTAAGGTCTTGAATCTCTGATCGAATTCCCAAACAGGTTCGGCTACCTTTTGCTTGATTTCTTTCATCTTTGTAATACATTGTGACTTCGACTTGGGTTTCTTGAACTCTGCAATCAATGCATTCTTGATCTCATTCAATGGCTTGGGCTGTGTAAGTCCTTGGACAAGCTTCATGTACCATCTCAGTGCGCAATCCCTTAGGGTAGTACTAAACTGAGTTATTTTAACATCTTCGTCGGTGACATTCTTAATATTCCATACAACTTCACATAGGAACCAGTGTTGATCAGAGTCTTCATATCCATATCCCCTAAAGATAGGGAGCCTCATCTCATCTTCCATAGATCTTCCTAGGGTTCCTGACTGAGTATGTGGTGGACTACTAGTGACAGTGCTCTGAACACTCTGGTGGCTTGGATTACTCTAATTGCTTAATGCTACTGAATCAATGGGAGGGATAATAGTACTTACTTCAGCAGTTTGCGCAGTTCCTGAAGTTTCTGGCTCTTCTCGGTGAGGTTCTTCAGCTTTCCCTTCCTCTGTCCCAATGTGTTCTTAATGCTCTTCATCCATCAGATCTACCTCTTCTCCACTATAGAAACCCTCGTCCCCGTAGTTATTCTTAAATAGGTTTGCAAGATGAACTTCTTTGAACGCTCTACCACTACGCATATGTCCAACCTCTGTGTCACTGTCATTGTCCGAATTCTTGAACATTAGCTTTTCCAAATACGACCAATCTATTGTATCTTCAAGATGTTCTTCTCATGCAATAACATCTTGATCCTCAGCTTCAGAAAAATGTAAAAAATTTCCTCTGGGTCCCTTGAAGAAATATCTCTCGGCATGGCTATATGATTCTACTCTGTCAACAACAAACTCGGTGATGTACCCTCCAACGGTGCTATCAAGCCATTGATCTGCTTCTCTTGACACGAAGTTATCAACTCTCTACCTCCTTGATCAGCACCGACATCCAAACCACGGGAGGTCTAGATCTGATCTCAAACTGAGTATATGCTAACCTAGATAACCACTCATATAGCTTCTGATGGATTCCTCCAAATAAAATCTTGTGTATATCAGTAAAGATATATCTTCCTAACCAATCCTTCGTTCTAAGATTAGGATTCTTATTCTGGGCTTCAACGAAGTCCCTTTCTTGATCCTCTATCCACTTTTGATTTTTTGTCTTTGATAGGAACCACCTTGACATTCCCTCAAGAAGATTCATGTCCCGGCAATGGAACCATTTGTTGGCATAGGGGCAGACCCAGGGTTCAGCTCCAAGAGCGCACCAACAAGCCCTAACTACTAGCCCTTTCGGCAACACCTGCGAAGCAGATGCAGTCTCACCCGAAGCAGCTATGGGGGGGTTGCAGGATATAGATGTCTACAACCAAGGCGAATATCAAGTGGATCTAATACTAGAACAATACAACATGCATCTATCGGTTATTAGCTTAGATGTAATCCACACAACTATCTATGAGATCTAACACAATAATGCAATAACAGTATATCAATGACTAAGAACAGAACACCAATCACATATACGACACAAGATATATGTGATTCACCCTCTCTCTAGGGCTACATCCACAAAACTGTGCTTGTAATATATTAAGATAAAGCATACAGTTCTTGTCTGCACTCTCAATTAGCAGATCATCTTTCTTTTCCTTTTTGTCTCTCCCCTCCCTGTGCACCCAGCTACAGGGTTGATCTTCGCACCCAGCTGAAGATCTTACAATATAGAAGGCTCTCGTACTCAACACTTCTTTCTCACACAATATCACTCACTCGATCGCACAATGACAAAGACAACAACAACAATCATAACACCAACCCATACCAGGTCCTTTAGACCTCTATTTATACATTACAATTACTCATCGACATCCTTAGGCCAAAACCTAGGTGTCAAAACCCTAGATACCAAAACCCTAGGTGTCTAAAACCCTAGGTCAACTTGACCTACGTTTCCAGGGTTTCACCAACCTGTCTTTCCTTCCTTCTCGCGCGGTGCTCCAAAGCATCCAACTATGGTTTTTTCCGCTTGCTGAGTTGTTCACGATCCTTCTTCCTTGTTGATCTGTCATCCTCGATCTCCTTGTCCAACGACTTGCTTCCTTTTACTTTGCTTCGTCTTTTCTTCTCTTTTGCTCACTTCAAGACAGTAACAGACACTATGTCTTCCGCGCAGTTCACATTTTTTCTTTTCTTCCTTGCTCTTCGCTAACTTTCATAACCAAGGGCCAACAAACCTCAAGTTTGGACTAAATAGAAATGTTGTGTTTGGCCCGAAGGGGCTTAAACTGGAATTAATCCAAATTTAATGAAATAGGGGTTCATGTTAATACATATCTAAATGNCACCAACCCATACCAGGTCCTTTAGACCTCTATTTATACATTACAATTACTCATCGACATCCTTAGGCCAAAACCTAGGTGTCAAAACCCTAGATACCAAAACCCTAGGTGTCTAAAACCCTAGGTCAACTTGACCTACGTTTTCAGGGTTTCACCAACCTGTGTTTCCTTCCTTCTCACGCGGTGCTCCAAAGCATCCAACTATGGTTTTTTCCGCTTGCTGAGTTGTTCACGATCCTTCTTCCTTGTTGATCTGTCATCCTCGGTCTCCTTGTCCAACGACTTACTTCCTTTTACTTTGCTTCGTCTTTTCTTCTCTTTTGCTCACTTCAAGACAATAACAGACACTATGTCTTCCGCGCAGTTCACATTTTTTCTTTTCTTCCTTTCTCTTCGCTAACTTTCATAACCAAGGGCCAACAAACCTCAAGTTTGGACTAAATAGAAATGTTGTGTTTGGCCCGAAGGGGCTTAAACTGGAATTAATCCAAATTTAATGAAATAGGGGTTCATGTTAATACATATCTAAATGAGATAGCATATATGTTATCAAAAGAAGCTCTAGAACTCGAAGAAGGAAAACCGGTGATAGTTGAATCAAATGAAAGGAGCACTCTTCCTAAAGAGATCATATCTCTCTACTGAAGTTGTATTTTGTTCCTCTTGATTCTAGTAGAAAAATGATCCTTGCATCGGGAGTCTCAAGCTCTTTTTGTGATTAAAAAATCTAGCACAACTAATATACATTTGGAATACTTTAATTTATATCAATTAGACAAAGTCTAGTTTAAAGCCTTTTTTTGTTGTTGTTATGTTGAATGGCATATGAAGGCATGTTCTCTTTTGGAGACTATATTAACAACCCTTATTTAACAAAAGTTAGAGTCTAGTTTTTTTTGGGTCAAAAGAAGCATAGTATCAATGCCCTTTGAAGTGGTAATAAGGCACAATGTTATGCATATTTTGATTTCTCCTTATATATTTTTTATCTGAAAAAAAAATGTTTAAGTATCTTTTAAAATAGTATATTGTCTTGATTTTAGGAGGGAGTTCTCTTTAAAATAAATATAAAATGTAGTGTTTCTTTTTATAGTATTTAAAGAATATATTATAATGTATAGGCTTGAGTATTTTCTTTTTCACCTAATGGGTGAATCTTTTGGAATATGTTATGTTTAGGTTTTTTTAAGTTTAAATTTTTATTTATTTTATAAAATGGGATTTTTTAAATAAAGAATAAATTCAAAAATAACTCATTCCATTATGCTAAACTTAAGGGAATATTGACACATTTTATAATATCAATACATGTTTGATGCTATATTAATCAATATCCATATTCCACAAACCTTATGTAAAAAGGGAATAGATTAATGAAAATTTGAGCATACCATTATTACAACAACCACTTCAAATTGCGGTTAAACACAATGCGACAAACAAATTTGAAATTTATAATGCTGAAAAGATAATATAAAATGTAGGCTTAGTTTTTTTCCTTTCCTTTCCACCCTATATTGTTATTTTAAGTAGGTTTAAAATGTAATTCTCACACAATTTTGAAGTTAAGAATTGAATTCCCACTAATCTGTCACTAAACCACAATCTAACCATCCACCTCAAATCCATTAACTTTTTGTTAGATCAGTAAAGTCACATGGAATGGGTCATACACTCAGTTGAAATAAATGCAGTCTCAGGGAATTCGGTTATGTTATATTCTAGGAACATTCTCAACAAGTGCAAGTAGTATCTGAAGTTGCTTAATGAATTGAAGTTCGTCAGTTGTTGATGCATATTGTCAGCAATAAATTTGTCAAAACTGACACAGACTGACTGACCAGACTCTGACATAAAGAAAGTCAACAGGAAACCTAACATGACTTCTACCACAAACTTGTCATTTTCTAACCCCAAAATTTGACTCAACATAGAACAAGCCCACTGGACTTCGATGACCATGACACTTACACTGGAAGGTAATGACAAACTCTCTGAATGGTGTTCAGGTTTGACGATGGTTTGCAGAAGCCGGGTTTTTAATTCTGGTGGGCATTCTCTATAAACTGTGATCATATTTTGTTCCTCGAAGGGCTCTGACACTGTGGAGGGGGACTCTGTGACACAGGCGCACCCGCTAGGCACGTACGCTCACAGGATCTTTCTTCCTTCCTCGGCTCGAAGAACTAAGAGGTTCTTCTATTTCCCTATCGGGAAATTCTCACCCACAACACTCTCTCGTGGGATCTCCCCTTCTTCTATCGGGAAATCAATGCTGACCTTTTACTCTGTTATCGGGGTTCCTTCCCATCGGGATTTTGGCACTTGCAATGTCCAAACAACTTACTTTACCGATCCCCAATATGATCCTTCACTGCCTTAGCCCTTCCTAGCTAAGCCTTTAGTCCATGTGACCGCTTTCTATAAGACCACAGCCTTATATTCCTTTCCGTCGGGGTTTCTGACTTCAAAAATCCTGATGCGCTCAAATTCCCGTTAGCCCTCTAGGCTAAGCTCTTGGTCCACGTGACCTCCCCTTATATGACACAGTCATATCCTTTATCGGGGTTCAGGGTTTCGAGTGTCGAAATGCACCAAACCTCTTGTCAACAGAATCCCCGATTTCCCGATTCGCAGATTCCCGGTATGACGTCACCAGGACGCCCTTCCACCGTAACCAAAATCAACGACAGTGAGCAGTCGTTGAGATCAACGGCTCCAAATCTCCCTCGAGGTTTCGCGACTTCAAGTGTCGAAATACATTGGCCTTCGATTTCATTGATTTTGCTAATGTCAATTCCCCGATCACTTCGATCTCGGCCACGCGTCCCCTAGGATGGACGGTTCTCGCCACTCCTCGCTATTTCACGATTCGCGATTTCAAAATGCGTAAACACCTCGTCACCAGGATCCCCGATATCCCGATGACCCAAACACCGATAGATGACTTCCTTGTCAGGACTTTTCCCGATGGCTCCGATTGCTGCCACACGTCCCCTCAAGATGGACGCTTCAAGTTCACTCTCGAGATTTCGCGATTTATGATGTCTTGGACGCCCCATCCCTAAGACTTGCGAAATGTTGAACTCCGACTCCCTTCATATCTCTGACATGTGTCCCCTCAAGATGGACGGTTCAGGGTTCTCCTCGTGGTTTCGAGACTTCTGATGTCCCGATTTTCGCGACCTCAGGAATCCCGATTTCTCGAGTGTCGATATGCCGACTTTCTTAGGTTTTCTGACACCTATCCCAAGTGGATGGATGGTTCATATCGGTCCTCGTTGTTTCTCCAATCTACAAACCAAAACACTTACCTATATGAGTCTCGATGACCGAAATGTCGATGGAATCCCAATTTCCACCACGTGTCCTCTTAAGATGGACGGCTCTGGTTCAACCTCGGTATTTCGAGACTTTTGATGCCCGATGTCACAATTCCTTTGTCAACTTAGAACCCTAGTCGTCGAAACGCTGACGGGCTCTCGATGACTGCCACCTGTCTCCTCAATATGGACGGCTCAAATTGACTCCGAGATTTTCACTATGAAAATTCTCGATCACTCGTCCTCGTGACTCCCGATTTCGCGAATGTTGAAATTCCGATGGCCATGCCTCTCGTCAGAATTTTCCCCCTCCTGTTCATGAATCTTAAACTCCGTGCAACTCCTGGTTGATCCAACGGTTGACGGGTGTTTGAATGAGATCTGACGGTCCACAATCTCTGGAGCTTGAACTCCGGACACAACCGTAACCCCACTCGCTCCTCTGGCAGATCTAACGGCTGACAGGATTTCTCTAATCCTCCCCACCGATTCCTAACCATTGATCCCTTCCCTTGATGAGATTGAAAGCCTTATCCCTCCTGAGCTTCCACCCAACTCTGAATCTTCACGAAGACTCTTGCGCGCAATCCTTGCGGCAATTCTCAACCACTTCCTAGTGTTGATTTCTCCTGACTCTATGCACACCTGCAGCAACAGTCCTTCAATAGTTAACTCAGATTCACAACTGAGACTCTCCTTAGCCTGCGCACTCCTTGCACGGCTCGTATAACCCAATTCCACTTCTGGGTGAATGAGAACAAGAGTTAAACTATCTGAGCCTTCTGTCAACGCACTCCTTGCGGACGACTTCAACTTCACTCCCTGCAGGAATCCTTGCTCAGATAGAGAAACAATTGAAACTCATTTCTTCTACTTCCTTTCAGACTTCAATCTCAACACATGAAATCATATACACAGCATAACAACAAATGCATAACAGGAAGTAAACACTCATGAGCATAGCATTCAACATACATACACAGAGAACAAACACAACTCCATGAATTTTAATTAAACTCTTCTATTGATCCAAATAACTATACATGGGTGTTTCTGCACAACTCTTTGCTTCTCTTCTCTATGCTCTGGATTCTTCTACCTATTCCTGAATAATGTTACAATGCACAGTGAGGGTGTCTATATCCATTTTCCCTCCACTCCTTCTAAAACTGTCTAATCTAATATTAAATTCTACCTACTTACATAAATGCCTTCAACCTACTATGGATGAGAACGGATCGCTCAAGGTCCAATACAATGCATAAGTACACCTCTTCTTAACTATCACATTTAAGTTTGGCGCATCCCTTTTTCAAAAGTTTAAACAATTTAACATATGCTCAAAATGTGTGGCGCTTGCCCCCATGCTCGCTTGATGTTTACGATGCTCCTGCATCACTCTGGTATACTGAGGGTGTGTCAGAGCGATTGACTCTCTATTTCACATAAAACCTCTGACCCTAATTTATTCAAAATGACTCTTTCTTCCTGAGAATACCGCTCTGCACACCAGCTTAAAAATTCAGGGAAAGGAAAGACTACTTCTATGACATAAGGGGTGATGGAGGCTTGAGCCGCTTCGAGGAAAGGTATGCACATTCCAACTTTGTCCAATAAATTCGATTTGGACACAAAAACGGGCGAGACTGTTATCTCTGTGTCGAAAACATCAGAGTCTCTATCAATTAGGGCTTCTTCTCAGGAGGAGATGTCTTTCTCATTTATGGATAAGACAAAAGGATTAGTGGCCATGGTGAAAATACATGTTGAGCGGTGAAAGAAGCACGAGCCTGGTTCAGTTCCTGATCTTGAGTTTCAAATGGATTCTTTGCGCCAAATTTTTGAACATTTGAATGCTTCGAATTATCATAAAATAATGTCGGGGGGTCGTCCTTTTATAGGTATCTATTTACATCAAGGGTTGGAGAAAACAGTTTTAGGTGAACCGCTTTTCGCCCCGATGTGCCTCTGAGGGTGCCACGCGTCCACGATTAAACCATGATGGTTTTCCCCAGCCCGCCCTCGATTCATTAATATTTGCGCTTCTTCAATCGTCGATATGAGTTTCAGTCATTGATCTGGGATGCTTTAAGATATACGGTTCACATTCACCCAGCAACTTTGGCATCGGGGGTTGGAGAAAGTGGTTTTAGTCAGACTTCTTTTTTCCCCGATGTACCTCTAGAGGCACCACGTGTCCACCAATAAAACCATGGTGATTTTCCCCATCCCGCCCTCAATTAATTAACCTTCGCGCTATTTCAATCCTTGATATGCGCCTTAGTCATATATCTGGGTCGCTTTCAAGATCGACGGTTCACCAAGTCTTACTCTTCACACTTTTGCCACATTTGTCCATATGCTGTCGGATATAGCCTGGTCCTATAAATTATCATATCTCCTTAGCGACATAGCCTTTCGCTAAAATTCTGATACTCGAATACCATTTTGAAAATTTTTATGGTGATAACACAACTAAGTCTTTGTATGCAACCCTTCACTAAGATATTTGATTAGTTAACTTGCATCACAAGGCATCTATTCCATATAGTAGCATATTTTCCATGTATCGTTTGAGTCTCCCTTGGTGTGTCACATGCCCAAGGTGCCCTATCTCACCTGATATAAAGACATCACCATCACACTTCATTATGTTTGGCGCACTCCTATCACTTACGTCATTCAACAACCCCAACTCATGCAAGTCACCACAATGTCAAGTCAAGCAAGTGTGTGTGTCTTTATCCAGGAGCCTTACACATATGGAGATGGATGGCATGATGAAAATATACCACGTTTTAATATACCAATGTGTTGAAAGGTCAAAATGGCATGTCAATCAAAGAAGGAGATTTTTCCAATGGAAAGTCCCAATTAAACCTACTCTTGTTCAGTATGTCAATATCCACTGGTATGTGGGTCGGGTTGCTGCTAACTAAATGGATTGTTCTCCAAAGATATACTTATTCATTTAAATTAGACTAAATCCTAAATGTAGTCATATTCTAATATGTAAATGTAGTCTTATTCTAACAGTAAAAAAAATCAATTGTGGGCATACATTTTTACTTATGGAAACAAAAATAGTTCATATTTCTCAATAATAAATTATACTAGCACACCCATACGCATATAGATGAAAATGAATATGTCCCTACAATTAAACTCATAATCCATTCACAACTATTTCCTACAAAGGCAACTGACAGTAGTGACAAATTGTTAACATCTGCAAAAAACAATCAAACAATATTGCACTCTTGAATGAACATACCATGAATAAGCTTGTCAACATCTGTAGAAAGCAGTCAAATAACAGTTCTCTATTGAATGAACAAACCATGAATCAACTTGTCAATATATTCATTCATATAAACAATTCATATGGATGAGATACAAGTACATGAAAATATCCTTCCAATTCATCCCCAAGCCCGATAAATAGTTATACATGACCCGATTATGGGTTATCCGGCCCTCCCCCTCTCATTACTAAGGGAGAAATTGTATTTATAACATTTTTTCGTCACTGCCCCTGGAATTGTTCCTCTTCTAGAATCCTCGCTTCCTCTTCTCTCTCATGAAATTACATCCATTCTTCTTCTTAGAATCTTCATTTTTTTGTTTTCCATGTCTTCATTGGAACTTTTCTCCTCCCCATGCATTCCTACCAAAGCGACAATAATGAAAACATATAAATCCATTTATATTTTGATTAAAAAATGAGATATTGAGAGTTGTATTAATTAAAATCTAGGAATCTATTAATGTCAATTAGGAAAGATAGACTATTCTATATTATTTCTTAAGTCTTGATATTTCCAACGAGCTCTCATTTTTCTGATTTGGCCTTTAGAAACCCAAGTTATCAGTTGCAGAACATTCCACGGTTAATATCTAATTAAATTTGTGCCTTCTCTTTTTTCAAAATTTCCATACATTTCTGCTATCAACCTGGAAATAGTAACTCTACCAACATGTTCTTCACTTCTTCATCTTTCCAACGAGCCATCTCGTGCCCAATTTGGCCTTATTAAACTCGAGATATGGTCCTCTGAAGTTAGTGCTCAACAACTGTAGATCACAACTTAGGATTAATCTTGACCGTTGATCTTATATGATTAATAATTTATCCCACATGCATTGAGGGAAGTGATTCCAAGTGGTTTATATTGTTTTTACCTCCTTATGTAGTTTGTATGTGAAGTTAAGAGAGGTATAGAGTGATGAGCTCCTTATTTTGACCTAAAATCCGAAGAGCAAATATAATTTAAAAAAAATAGAAATAAATAACCTTGTACATGCAAAATCCAAAAAATAATAAAATAATCCCAAAAGTGATTTGTATGGTAAATCCCCAATGGAATAAAATAATACATGGAATTAGGAAATTTTAAAATTATGTAGGGGTTTGGGAAATTAAACCATGGATTAATTGAAAATTAAAATAAATAAACAAAAATTAAAATAAAACACAAAAATTAAAATGTATAAATAAAAATAATGAACATAAAATTAAAATTAATAAAAAATCAAATCAAATCTGGATGTGGTAAGGAAAAGAAGCCTTAAATTTGAATCTGGGTCAAGGTTCCATTTGACTAACAAATCTACGAGAAAGAGTTGAGTTTGTTAAAAAATGAGGAAATAAAAAAAGGAATTTCTTGAAATAAATCACCTATGATCTTGGTCTGTTATGAGCAATTTGTTTCTATAAACAAAGTGTCATGAAAGATCTATAGAAATGTTTTTTGTGCTTACATCTCATCGAAAATAACATCGATCTATAGAAATGTTTTTTGTGCTTACATCTCATCGAAAATAACATCTCAAACTCTTGGAAAAGATTGAAGATCCTCTGATTCTAGTTATGGATTTTAAACTAAGGAATCTAATTAACATGTGAGAGCTTGAGCAATGACTACGAGGACATCATGTACAAGACACAAAGTAACAATATGTTCTTTATTCGATCCAATCATTCACTTCTCCATGATGTAGTGATATGATAGTACAGGCCGATGCACAAGGAAACAATAGATCCTTAAAAGAAAATTCTCTTCAAGTCATAAAACAGAGCATTCAACCCTACAATCAAATAATATTTCCAAATACCTTTAAATCCATTAAAACCATTTAACGCAAAAGGTTAAAAAGACAACCTAACAATCTCAACACACAAGGATCAAAGAAGCACCATAAATCGAGTGCATAATGAAGAACATATGAAAGTACAATATCCAAGAGATTATTGGTCATGGCAAACCCCCTCAAAGAAAAACAATGAATAAAGATCTAAACCCCTAACCCCCATCAAGGTAGATAAAGAATATTTAGTAGGATCATAGTAGTAGTGGACTAGGCATTAAAGCTCAAATCTTGGTGGGGGGTGGCTTTCCTTTTGCTTATACAAGAAAAATAAAAGGGGTGTTGTTGTGGCCACAACACAATGTTTAGATATTTGAGTTTTGATTTAATAAATTGCGCGTTTGCAAAATGATCGAATCCAAAAATTTTGAGATCACATAGTAGATATATTTACCTCAACTAAAGGCACGATTCATTCATTATATACTAGATGTAGATTGTTTGTTTTGTGAACAATTCAGGAAATACATGACTTATTTCAATCATGGACACAGTTCAACAAAAATTATACATGATTTTTTTTTTTACCAAATATTATTACTTTCTCAACAAAAAAGTATTTTATGTCGATGTTTTTTAACATCTTATTTGATTAAGTTTTTCTTTTTTGATTACTTTTTTAGCTAAATATTTTCAATCCATATGTTGTTGAAGACAAGAACTCCCGAGAATCCTCTAATAAGAATGGAGGATTATACAGTGAATATTATGTGAATGATAGAGATTCTACTAGAAATTACAATTTGAATTTGAATGATCAATCTAATTTCAATCAATCTTCTTCGAAGCATAAAGATTGATTTTTTAGTAGCTATAAATAAAAAGTGCATACATTTATTGTTCTGTAGGACATGTTATACAAGTGAGAAGCCTTCAAAAATTGATATAGACTAAAACAAAGAAATAAATAATTCCATGCCATAACATATAAAGGAACAAATAATCTAAGCAAGTAAGGAAGTCAAAACGGGACCCGTTAGATCTAATGTAGTTGATTGCATTGTGTAATATATGAAAAACACCTTTTCTTTGTATATTCACATAATAATATGTTGTTATGATATAATTGTAAGATTTTTTATTTAGTTAGAAATCCTCCCATAAGGGAAAAAAAGTATTTAAAAGTGTTAACCAGGACAATAATTCTAAACACAAGTCAAATTATATGAGTCATGACCACATGCACTATATTCCTTGGAGTTATGTGTTCGAAAATTCCAAGTTGGGATGTAGTCAAGATAAAGTGGGATGTAGTCAAGATAAAGTGGAAGTGATCATGAGCTTTATTTAGAAAACCATTTGGAGAAAATAAAAATAAAAATATTGAAAAGTAAGTTAATTATTTTTGGTTTGTTGATAAATGTATGTAAGACAATACGTGTAAATACATAAAAAAAAATTACAAACATTGTGGGATCAATTTGGAGATGAATTTTTCTAAGAAGAACACAATAATGGTTCTTTTGGAGGATGATGAAGTACAAGGGAAGTCATCTGAAAATTGCATTGTGGAGAAGCCTCACAATGTAATCTCTAAAAACAAGAATAATATGATACTTGAAATCCGACGATGTCTCATTAAAATATACCCAACATATGATGTCATAACCTTTCTTATCTCTTTTTGGACGGAAAGAAATGTGTAATGGACTTCAAATATCATATAATTATCAAAGAAAATACTATTTACATTAATTATGTATTTTATTCTCTAAGTTCATTATGATAATTATTTTTAATTTAATGGTTGATATATGTTGTTAGTTTATTTTTATTTTTGTTAAATGTATTGATAATTTCTAGTAACATTTCACTTTAATTACATATTCATGATAAATAACGCTTTAATTTAATGATTTATATATTATCTTGTTGTCGTTATATTTCTAGAACTATGGTTTTTGTATGCAGTTTAAACTTCGACTCAAAAGAAATTATTGGTATTGAAAGTAAAGGAGTTGTTGTTTGGAGTTTGATTGTTTACTAGAAAAAAACCAACCTACATATAGCTTGATTTTTGCATGACTATAACCATTACTATGCATGAATGTTTATCCCTAACTTTATCAATGTTGCACGAGAGCATTTTGACATAGTTCTATGGTTTACTTATTTAGATTTCATTGAAATAAAAAACTTTATGAGTGAATTTGAATAATTGAAGGATGTAATGTTCTTATTTATTTGGGGTAGCTAGCAATTTATACATACTTTTTCCTATTCACCAATGTATGCATATATTGGTGGATTACTACATATTTACAAGAAATTGTTGAAAAATGTATTTATCAACATGGAAAAAAAAAAACATATTAATTATAGATGAAGGTCATTATTATTTAGAAGACAATATATAGGAAAATTATATGAAAAAGTTATCAAGTTGTACATTTGATGGTTCATATGAAAGAGATGGAAATTTAAAAACAATATTGTGTTCATTATTGAATCACTCGAAGCCTCATCCAAACATGAGATGTTGATTAAAAACATCCAAATTCATAAAACAATAGTGAGGAGAATTGCTTTATATTACAATCAAGTTGAACATGTAATGGTTCATATGAAAGATATATAAAAACATTTTTTTATATTTTGATTATAATTATATTTTTTTTAATAATTAATTATTAACAAAAAGAAATGAGAATAGAACTATGTATATTATGATATTTTTGAAAATTACATATCATATTTATAATAGATATATTTAATAATTTTTCAATATACAAATAACAATATTAATTACATTATGTGTTATATTATTTTCTTGTAGAAACAAGATTATTAAATAAACAATTGATTATATTGAGATTAGGTAATCTTGTTACATGCAAATCATAAAAGATCCTTACAAAACGAATCATTGCCATCAAATTTAGATGTTGATACAAGCACACAAATTTATTTTATATGCCCAGGATTATTTATATGCCTAGGGTTTAG
>SNQJ01S0142632.1:0-24615 GCA_010110895.2 Picea sitchensis
TGGCTTGTCTATCTTATTGCATATGGTTGAGGTATGTTCCATGGTTATCTCTTTCTGTTATTTGCTGCATACACACATATAAACACATCTAAAAGGTAGATCAGCAAAGTGTTTGACGAAATACCACAACCAGAAAAAAGTTTAAAGAAACACCAAAACAGTGATGATCCTTGCATAATGGCTTGGGATCATTACATCATGGTTGCATTTTGGTGTCCATGCTGTTTTTAATGATTTTACACTTGGGATTCCTTCTTAGTCTTGTCCTGATTACAAGTTTGATCCTCATTTGCACGATTCATAATCACTCTTGACCTCATACTTGGGACTCCCAAAAAACAAAATGAGTCATTTTTAAGCCCTTTTCAGACTCTTTAAACATGACAACATTGTCAAGCGATCTTGTTTCCCTTCATGCTCTCCAAACTAAAATTTGAAGGCAAGTTTGTCTGGCGGTAGTTTACCCCTTTTTTGGTTTAGACGGTCAATTGTACGAACAATGGTATACTTTAAGAGCTTCGACTCACTAGGAGAGTATTCTTAGGTATAATTTTAACCCTTTTTCTGGCATAAGGGACTAAATTTACAAAAAAGGAACCCCCACATAGTCCATAGTTAAGCTCTTTTCAGACTCTCTAAAATTGAAAAGATGGTTGAGTGACCTTGTTTCTTCACAGTCGTTAAATTGGTCCAGAAGAAAATCCCTTATAAAGTCCATAGTTAAGCTCTTTTTGGACTACTTAAAAATGAAAAGATTGTTGAGTCATATTGTCTTTGTCACACTCGTTAAAATGGTTTTGAATAGACATATTTTTGGTGCTAGTTTAACCCTTTTTCGAAACGACTATACTACCTTCGAAAAATGTACCCTAGTGGAGTCTCCTTTTACGGTTTTTCCAGACTCTCTAAAAATGAAAAAAAATTGATCTTACCTTCTCTAGGCTCGTTAAAATTACATCAAAGGAGGTTATCATTGTGTCTTATTAATCACATTTTCATTCCTACATCTTTGGCCTAATGTCGGCTCTATGTTGCTCTCAAATGAACCATCTGAAGCATGCCTTATAATGCAAGCCTTGTAGCACTTTGCCTTTGCGTCTTGACACCTTGATCCATGGAGGAATTTTCTCGAGTGTCCTTTTCCTGCATATGTATCATTTCTCTAAGCATGAATGTGTTCCTTGTGCTTGGAACTAGTATGTTTGCAACACTCGTTCCTCCTTTGTAGCATAACATTCTCTTATTCTTTTTCAATCTTTCCAAAATGATTGAAAAAGACAAAAAAATCAAATATACCCCAAAAAGAGGAAGGAAAAAATATTTTCTTTTTGTTGGCAGCACATTGAGTCGCCCTTGGAAAAAGAACATCCTTTCGTTTGTTCGTCAAACTCTAGGATTTAGTAAGACCTTAGGAAGTTGTTCTCGCTACATAGAGATTTGTCCTCCTCCATTTGGTTATCCTTCCAAACATGTGGAGAGTTCATGTTTCCTCCAACATCATGGACTTATGTCAATGCCATGCTACCCAAGTCTCATCATTTGTCATGCTTTTGTACAAGGGAATTTTTACTAAACTTGACTCGACCCTTCTACAGTTTGTCTCTTGTCCTCATGCCCGACCATCCTGGAAATCCAATTAAGTTCTTGTTCAAAATCAATGAATTTCTCTACCTGATCACCAAGATCCTCTTTGTCTGTTCTCGATGAGCATCGAAGACCTCTGGCTAGTAAATTCATACACTCATATTACACTCCTATCAGAGCTTTGAAGATCATGAAGTTGTTTCTCTAGCTTTGAAGGCCTCACTTCCAGCCATCGGGCATCATTGGCTTCTTGAAGATGGTTACTATACATGTGTATCTTTTCATTTTGAGATGTAGTTCCGCTGTGTATTTCTCGCATCTACACTTTATATAGTTATATGACATGGATCTGCAGTGTATTTGATTGGAAACCATGGTTTTATTTCATCCTGAGCATGGATATGCCCCGGCTCAGTGAGACAAATTATTATTTTGTAGATGGCACCTCCCGAACTCTGGTCTCTGCGCTCACTCGCTTCATACTTTGGTGAAGATTTGTAATGTATTTCACCCATCAGATTCTCTTATGACCTCACACATTAGGGGGCATCTGTTATAACCCTAAATTTCACCAAACATGCATACCTGGCATCAAGCCATCTTACTTGCTATTTTTTCCAAGCCATCATTGAGAAACTCTTCTAAAAACCCATTCTTTTGAATATGTATGCACCCTGCACCACAACTTCCCGCATACACATTCTAACTGCACCATTACAACCCACGTACACTCACAAAAAGAATGAAAAATAAAAATTGCAAAGGGATATGGTGTTTTGGGACGTTACCTAACTATTTGACCACCCATAGCTAGCCACCCAACCATTACTATCTTTTTTGGCCTATAAAAGAAGGTGTTTGGGTCCCATTCCAGAGGAAGCACGAGAGAAAATAAACTCTACCCATTTCAGTATCCCCCCTTTGCCCCAATATTTTGAAGATGCATTATGAGTTTGAGCCATAATTCCCTTTTCCTCCATTGCAAACCCTTGCCATTTCCCTATAGAGGACTGAGGAGGAGAAGGATACATGGAAGCAGTTGGTGCATGGTGAAGAGGAGCCCATGACTGAGTTCATGGAGCAGTTTCCAGTCTCATACTGTAAGGGACTTTTGTGAGATTAATATAAAGAAGTACTTTTTCTATCTTGCCAAATGATGTCTTCAATCTTTATGATTTATTTACATTTTGGTTACGGTATCTAACCCACTAATCCATATACATAATGCATGCTTGTAGTTTCTTGTTTGTCTTTTGGTGAATCCAAGTTAGCCTTGGGATCGACACTGGACACAGAGTTTAACTTAGGACTACCAGATCCTTATATGATTGTGGGTTAATGTCGGGATAGTTGTTAAAAGTAGGATACTTTAGACGGTTAGCTATGCCTTCACTTTAGAACCCTGGTGTAGTCTGTAGGGGGTTTTCCCACTATTAGCACCTCTTATTTTCTTCTGGCCTAATCCTTTTCAATCCAAGGTTTTCCTAGTAATATAGAAAATGGGGCATTCTCCTCAATAAATTTAACAATCTCAAAATCTTCCTCTGTCAAAGTCCCATGAGTACTCATAGTTATCTGGGTGAGATTTCCACATAGGGTTATCAACTTTTCTCTAAATAATCCTATTCCTCCCAATGAGGGAACCATAGAAATATTTCCTAAGATTTCCCGAGTTCTTTCTGTGATGATATTCACCTATGTTTCTTCATCCAGAACACACTCAACTTCGAAGTCTCCTATTCTTGTTTCTATGCACTCTTTTTCTTTGAAGATCTCTGATAATATGATATTTTTATGATCATTTAGGGTTTCTTTCATTTGTAGCAGTACATCCTCTGATTTTTTTTGGGGGTTTTCCTTGGTCTCAGTGTCTTGACCTTCCTTAGGGTAGTCTTGTCTCATATTCATTCTGTCAAGCTTAACGATCATTCTAGGACAATCTAAAACTTCATGATCCATAGCTTTGCAACAAAGACAACTTGGTCTTCTATGAGAGCATTCCTTAGCAAGATGTCTCGATCTTCTACAATTGTAACAAAGGGTTAGTCTTCTTTTTCTTTGAAAGGATCCCCAATCTTTCATGTACTCTGCACTAGGATCATAGTAGCCAACCTGAAAAAAAATCTTTTTAGGATCCTGCATCCATTTGTTAGTCCAAACATTCTTTCTGTGCATAGGAATAACATATGTTTCACTATTTTTATCTACACACAGAGCTTTCAGAGTTTCATATCAGATCTTCGCACAAATATTATTCTTCCTCAGTTCCCAACAATCATAGTTTCAGGTCCCAACAATGAAACCATTTGTTGGCATAGGGGAAGACCCAAGGTTCAACACTACAACAACGCACCAACAAAACCCTAACTACTAGCCCTTTCGACAACACCTGTGAAGCAGATGAAGTCTCACATGAGGTAGAGGCAGGGGTGGTTGCATGAATAAGATGTTTGCAACCTTAGCTGGGACACAGATCTGTGACTGTAACACCTTAATATAGCACTTAGAATTTATATTTCATCAATATTCATCCTTATTTTACAGCTCAACTAAACCCTAATAATAGATCAACGCAACATTCACATAGATCCAATAGATTCAAGCACTAAGCATACCAACATAGATTAGATCTAGCATTAATTCAAATTATTCAGCACTAAGCATTCAATCATATAGATAAGAGAACAACCATAAGTCACATAGCAATCACAACACAGGATATACGTGGTTCACCCCCACCCTGGGGCTACGTCCACCAACTCTTCTTCTTAATTTCTTTTTGTCAATATTCTACATGCACATAGCCATGATATCTTACTCCATAGAGAACATGAGATATGTGCACTTCAGTAGACCCTCCTTCCCTGAGTTACAACACAAAGACTCTTCAGAGTCTCTTACAATCACTTTCACTTAGCTCTGCAAGTCTTCCAGTTACAACACACAAAGACTCTTCGTGAGTCTCTTTACAATCACTTTCACTTCTTAGCTCCTCATAAGTCATCCTACAAGGATGAAGCATTTACAATCACCACTTGCACTTATCACAATGTGCCTTTTTCCTACTATTTATTACAGACGCCTTAGAATTCCTACGAGACATTACAAAACAAAGCCTAAACATGGGTAAACCCATGGGCTCTATTATCCCCATACCCATTACATATCCCAAAACCAAAAATCCCATGTAAAACAAGTGACATCCCATGATCTCCACTTCGACTTGCGCCCCGCCTAAACAACCTGCCAAAGTCCCAAAAATAGGTCAAACATGACCAAAGATCCTCAAACTCAACAAGGGACAACACCATTATCTTGAAACGAGATTTAGAGTCTTATGAGTACCTTGAGACTTGAACTCATCAGTGGCAGGGTCTCTCGCATTCGACATTTGGGAATACATCAATGTCTTCTCGATATATTCTTCTGTGTGTTCAACACATTTATTCAAACTTGTAAGAATGTAGTCGGTGCCTTGATACCTAGTTTCCATTATGGGTAGGATGTCTCATACTGTTAATGGTATACCTCAATGATCATAATCAAATGATGTCTCATTGTGTTCGGACCCTCAACTCCTTGTATTCACATTGATGTAGACCTCACCTTTGGACGATTGTGTATAAGACTTGAAGACATTACTATGTGGCCACATCTTTTATGAGCTATTGCTTCCTTGTCATTGGACCAACAACTATTTGACTTCAGTAATAATGGGAGATCAAATCAGACTCCATTATATACATATATCTTTGGATTAGTTTTGAGACTGCTCCTAATCGGCCTTGTTCATGACTATGACAACTATTGGCATGTAACCACATTTTATTTTCCTATTCATGGCCCCAAACACTTGTTTGGTATATTTTCACATGGATAAGCAAAGTAATTTTATTGGCAAACATGTGTGCAAAGTCAGTATAGAATTTAATGAGAAACTAGTTCATCCATTTGATTCCCCATCACTTCACTTATGGTTGTTTATAATGTACTTCGCCATCACATATACTCCTATGACCTCACACATAGGGGGCATCTTCAAGATTTTCCTCACCTTATGCAATCTTTCACATATGGCCTTTTTCCATTTCCCTATGCAGACTTATCATCTATGTTTGATAAATCCATAGCTAAAAATACATATTTTTCCACATGTATGCACCTTTAATACTATACAAGATGCGTATATGTAGGGTGCTCCACTACAACCCTCGTACATCGAGATTTCAGCCAAAAATGAAAATTAAATGTTGGGTTTCCAAGTCACCTAATGTGAGATATTTGATCCTCATTCTTCATGTTTGAATGTTTTGAATCGAATTTTCAATTCCATTTGAAGCCTATAAATGGGAAAATATCGAGCTATGGAAAGGAGGAGAGTTGAATTCAACTTTGAGAGCAAAGTTACTCGAGAAATTATTACTCATATTGAGTCAAGATCCCTTTGTCCTTTAAGTCCGAATAATAATTTTCATCCTCCAAGCTCTTACCTTATTGATGTAGAACCTCATTGTCTCCCTTATAAGGAGCTTTCCTTGGTGGAGGATTGAAGTGGTGGAGGCCTGTGGAAGGAACTTATTTTCCTCGGTTCCTATGCTATTTACGAAAGTTCATAATATTTTCGCTTATGTTGACTATTTATTAATAGAAATAATTCTTTCCCATCCAATTGATATCTCGAAAATATATGAGCTATTATCCATGGGCATATTTGTCATGTTTATTAATGGATATATATCTAATGATAACCTTACATCATCATCACCATATTTTGCTTCTTTTGAAACTTTTGTGGTATATAGCTGCTATCAAAGTGCTCAATGGTGGACATCATCAAACATCTAGACAAGGTGTTTCATTTATTATCTCTCGCTTGCATTTTGGTTTATATAGCATGTTGTTGGCATATATTTGATTTCTCATAGCCATTTTCTATCCGTTGTGGTTTCACTCCTACTATAGAGGGTTTTTACCTTGTAAATACCTCCCATAGTTCAAGATGAAGGATCTAGCTTTGATGCACTATTTCTTGCATTGGAAGAGCGGCAGAGATCAGATGATATTTTACTTAGCCAAGGAAAAAATATTGTTGAGATTCTACAGATATTTGGATGATGGACTGCAAGTCCATGACCACACCCATGATGATAAATACGAATCTTATGAGTGAAAAATATCTTATTTGGTGGATCCCACAATGTACAAATGATTGATTGGATCCTTGATGCACCTAGTTAACATCAGGCTAGACATATGCTTTGTAGTGAATAACTTGAATAAACACATGGTTGAACTTAGACATGTACATTGGATGGAAGCAAATCATATTTTGAGGTACCTTCATGAAAATGGGTTGGATATGGATTGAGATATGTCTTGGGTGGAGATGTGAAGCTGGAAGGATATACAAACTCTAACCAGGAAGGGAGTGCAGTATATCGAAAGATTACTTTTGGATGTTGATTCAATTTGGGATCGTGAAGATCCTCAAGGACAGAAGGAAGCATACATCAGTGGAACTCAATACTTTAGAAGTAGAGTATATTTCAGCAAGTGTGGCAATGAAGCTGTGTGGCTTTGGAAGTTGCTAGCTGGGATATTTGATTTGGAATTGGAGCCACTTTTGATACATTTCAGACAATCAAATTTGCGTGAATCTTACCAAGAAACTTGCATTCCATGATAGGTATAATCATACAGAGATCAAATATCATTACAACTGACATGGTGAAAATTTAGCACATATCCACGGATGAGTAGATAGAAGACGTTCTCACCAAGCCCTTATCAAAGACTCATTAAGAGGGAGTGTTTTCGAATGTCCAATCTCTTTAAGAGGGAGGTGTGTTGCTTATTCTCATGCCAGCTAACCCCTTTGGCCAAGTGTTTCCTAGATCAGTCATGTGACTGAAGGGGTAATGCATTGTCAAACCTCAAGAGAAGAAACATCACACACATAGTTGTAAGAATATGGTGGAGACTGTGTGACTCCAGACGTAGTTGTGTGCTACTTCGTTGGATGTGTTCCATTGGGGGAGGTTGTGTAACTCCTGAACAATAGTTGTGTGCTACTTGCAATGGTTGTGCGGTTTCAATTCATGGAGGTCAGGTGACCCTATTAGTAGCTAGGTGCTACCGCGGATGTCTTCCACCAGCGCAGGCTGTGGACCCCAGACACAGTTATGTGATAATACAATAGATATGTTCCACTAGAAGTGACTGTGGCAGGTCAATCGACGAGGGGCTGTACTACTTGGAAATAATTGTTATCTATTGGATGACATTATAAAGAGCCGTAGGATACTAGTTGATCGAATATGAGATTACTCATATCACTTGATGGGGTTGTGTGTGATACCTCTTGATCACATAGATTATGCCTGATGATTTGAGATACTGGAGGCATTGTAGAAGTTGTGTGTCCACTAGAAGATTGTAGAGTAGTCGCTAGGAATACCAGATGAATATATTGTGAAAGATGCCTTCCTAGATAAGAGGGAGTGTTAATGTTTTGTAGCTATAGGAGGATATTTCCCTCCTATATGAACTTTCTTAGATGTGGAAAATATTCCAATAGCAAGAGATCCATTGAAAAGATATTGAAATAACCTAGAAGAGAATTCAACCTAGAATAATAAAGTGATAATGAAAAGACACTTGTCTAGAGAAGAATTTGGCCTAGTTTAGTGGCTAGAAAGACCATAAATAGAGGATGTCTTGGCTCATTTGTTCACTCACTCACACCCTGGTGATATACACGTAAGCAAGTCGCAGGCGCAAGTTTGGAGGTGACGCAGTAGCTGTAGTTGCACATTTTATTCTTGTTTAGTATTTTGCATTCTCTCCTTGTGTGCTACCCCTTGAGGAGGCACCACCTTGTATTGCCGTTTCTTCACCGGTGGTGGTATTTTTGGCTGAGATATCACTTCAGCATGGTTTATTTGATTGCACTTCTTTGTGAATGAAACTGACCTAAGTAGTTATAGGATTCTGGGTATATGGTTATTGACAATGATGTGGAAATTGTTTCATGGTTAATGAGCATACCAAAAACTCCAACAAGATGAGCATGTGTTATAAATAGACTATCTCAGGGTATTTGGGGGGTGAAGTGTTGCAAGATGGTAATTTTATAAGTGGAAATTTCAACTCATCATAGATTTTATATTTACTAGAGACCTCAATGAGAGTATAAGTGTCTTCATCAATGGGAGATTGTACAATTAACATTTTCTTATTCAATTGGAAACTCTTGGAATTATCATGTATTTGTTTCTTACAATATTGGAAAAAATAGTAGAAGAAATGTTGAAAACATGAGGACCCTTTCTTGTAGAAGTAGGAGGTGCATGTTTTGAACTTGTAGATATGAAAGAATGTTGTTGAAAGTCTACATTGGTTATAAATTCTCTTAAAAAAAAAATCTTGATTATATGTAGCATCAATGTTGGCAATATCCATACAATTCATCTCCCAGTACAAATGTTCCTACAAACCACTTTTAAATTTAAGAACAATCTTTTCAATTGAATAAGAAAAAACTGAGAAGGATCTTAAGGATTGAACAGGTGAATGTAGTCTTGTATAGGAATGTTGAAACCTTCACATATATCTTGTTTGTAATTACATGAGACTCGGGGCTTCCACCAACCACATCTAAGTGGTAATTGGAATTTGATTTACTACACAGTATGAAACCAAGAGTTTGGTAAGTCCTATAAGATTTAATTTAGTAAACAAAACCTTCTCATTGTCAAGAATGAGGTTGTAGTGAAATCAGGTGTCCATGATGAGAATCCAATTGTTAAGTATTCATGGATCATGGGATTCATCATAGACATGCACCTTGCACTTGGCACACTAGGAAGATGGATTGATAATGGCGATATTGTTAACTTTTGTAGTTAATATGGTAGTGATGTTGGCCAATTCTACTACCATTTTGAAAAGAAACAATGTTTCCATGGCTTGTGTATTCATCGTATTGAATGTAGGGGAAACAATAAGGATATAATAATCCTTGGAACTTATTTTCTTAAATCACACAATCATCTTCCTTCAAGGGTTAAAATTCCTCACAAAAAATTCATGAAAACATCTCTTTTAGAACAATAGTACTCTCAAAATTTTGAGAAAGAACCTTTCATAATAGAGTAAATGACTTATAAATAATTCTTATAAAAAAATGCAAAGGAAATGTGGCAAATAATTACTTGCAAATATTGAAAAGTTGTCAAAAAAAATTCAAATTGCATTTTCCCACATGTTTCCTTTTCTTGCAAGATCAGGATGATAGACACCATGAGTAACCCCACCAATCCTTTAGTTTCTCAACTTAGATCTTCCATGCATGAAATTCACACATGCAACCATTCGTTCTATATGGTTATATACCAAAAGTTCGGTTTCAATCTTGTATGATATTTAAATGGTGAAATCACAAAGGGATCTCATACAGATCCACCGTTGAGGTTATAGCCAATGAAAGTGACATGTCCATGATTATTGTTGCTATTGCATGACAGAGGATCCAATTAGTTCAAATTCAATGGAAGGATCTACATGTATGACTCATATCATGAGATACATATTTGTAGTCTCCATTGAGATCACTCGACGCCAAACAATAGTTGTAGTTGTGTTGTGAAGTTTTTGGAAATAAAAAGGCATGTACTAAGTCAAAATGTAGTAGTTGCATTCTAGGAGATAAATTAAAGACACAAAACCTCATCTCTAAGTAGAAATTATTCTTCATATCCAAAGGAGGTTGTGCTTATTCTGAGCACACCTATGAGATTGCATCTATGTAGTTACACATGTGTAGGGTTGAACCAAGAATATCTAAGAGCTAAGAGAGACATACATAGATTTTAAAGGTAGTGATTTGAGCAATAAGATAACCACACCCAATAATATGAGGAATGAAAGTTTATTCCAATAATTAGAGGTTACAAACCAAAAAAACATTTTTTGCATGAAAATGCCATGTCAAGGAGCCATGGGAGCCACAATCTCATAGTTTAGATATGAATCAAACAAACAAAGAGAGATGAACCCAAATATAAGGTTGGATCAGGTAAGTTTTTAAAAACCTTTTAATAGTAAAATGCAAATGAACAAAAAGATCTTTAAAATAGAAGAACACAATTGTAATCACACATATACACAAAGATATATCATAGAAACCCATACCAAGAAAACTAGCAACTTGTTTAGAGTCATACCTCTAATTATTATTCATCATCCAACTTCATTATTTATGATACAATATATAGAATTCAAAACCCCTAATACATTGAATTGGATAAGATTACTACCATATTTCCTTAAATGGAATTAGAAATCCATGGACTAAGCTACAAATCTACCCATGCACCACAAACCACCAAAGAGAAACCATGAGCTGAAAAATGCTAAAAATGGATGTAAAAACCAACATTTTTGGGGGGGCTCCACCCTACTACAACCCTCTAACATAGTATACTACCCCAATTCAGACCCTTTGGGGGATTCCACACCTCCCCCACTTCTCCCAGCACAACAAATTGCACATGATATTATTCATGCAAATAATAAACCACATACCCAACATTCTTCCACTTATTGTTTTATTTCCATACAAGGGGTCACAAGATTACAAAGTCAACAATATAGAGAAAAAATGCCCACTATTTCTCTAGACCAAGAGGACTTCTTAGTGCTCACAAACTTTGTCAAAGAATCTGCAGACATTCTTCAAAGTGTCCAATTTCCATCAACAACACCTTCCTATATTCCACCTGTTCTCACAAAGTGATATTGAACAATAATATGATTTTGCCTCCTTTTGAATGATAATACAAGTTTTTTCCCAAGAAGATTGCACTCTAACTGGCTATAATATATCCTTATAGGTTGTTCTACCAAACCAATACCCGAACATAATGTATTTAACCATATTGATTCCTTTTATTGCATGAGGGGCTTCCATGTATTCAACTTCAGTAGTTATAAGTGACACTACATACTATCTTTTTCTCATCCAACTCCATTGCTTCTCCAAACAAAGTTAAACATTAATAATTCCACTTACATTTTGCAATCCAAATATCCAAACTCAATATGCAATTTCAATGAACCCATGTATGTCTAATACTTTGTCCAATACTTTGTCCAATCCCAAACTTCCTTGGTAGCACAATCCATAACTAATTGTTCCACACAAATACCTAAAAATCCCTCTTTACTGTCGTCTGAATGTTTCTTTTCCCCGGTTTTTATATTTATACTTTCTCAAAACTTCCATTGCATGTGCAATGTTTGTTCTAGTATATATCATTTCATACATCAAATTTCAAACCACACTAGAATACATAAGATAAAACATGTCCTCTTCATCTTCACATGTCTTGGGACATTGATCTACATATAACTTACACCTACATGAATAGGAACCCCGAATCAAGGTCTGCTACCCTTCATGTTAAACCTCTCTACTATTTTCTTTGATATTTCCTCTAATTTAACCAAAGTTTCCTATTTTTCTGATCTCTTTTAATTTCCATTTCCAAAATGAAATTTGTATAATAAATATCCTCTATGTCAAATTTAGAGGACAAATAATTTTTCAAATCTTGATAATTTCCTTGTTGTTTACTATCAACAACATATCATCCACATATAAGACCAAATAAATAAGATGATCACTAACCAATTTGGAATACACATAGTGATTGTATTTGATCCTTGTGAAGACAAGTCCCAACATATAAGTATCAAATATTTTATACCACATTCTCGGTGATTTCTTTAACCCATACAATGGATCCTTTTTATCCTACATACCCACTCCTTCTTACCCTTCACTACAAATCCTTTCTACTCTGTTTCATGCATTATTTTCATATAGATCCATGTTGACCCTCAAGGGTAAAAAACTTCTTGTATACCCTTTCTTCAATGGTATCATGTACCTCTTGCATGATTTTCATCATCTCGCATTAGTTTCGCACTTAATCCTTTCCATTCTCCAATTTGCAACATGATTCCGTAAGACAAGATGAACCATGATGTGTGCTAATTTTAGATGCTCGGATAATTCTTGGTGATCCAGTCACTCCATCGATGGTCCATCTATAATATATTTTAAGCTATGATGATATAACCCCGTTGCATGTTATGAAGTTGTGGTTACCTTACGACAATTGAATAGGATGTCATACTACAGAGTTTCTCACTTGCATTGTGTTACTATGGGAAACATGTTCTTGGCTAGAATTATGCCCCTCTTCTAAGATGACTCATACTACTAGGTTGTTTATATTGGGTAGCACAATCCATATCCTAATCACACTAAGAATGTTCAATTTTCCTGTCATGTTTCCATCCACATTAAAAAAAAATGGCATCCCATCATGTATGGCCACCAAAGGTCAAAAGGAAAGGTCGAAAACAAGAAAGGCTTAGATCAAATAAAGCCACAAATGATAAGAGGTAAAGAGAAAAGTAAAATAAAGTATAAAATACTTTAGTCTGGTCCCCTCCTTTCAAAGTACTAAGAGAAAAATGTCTATCTAAATAAAAAAAAGACTTAGAAAATCAATGATTAATCAAAAGACAAGAAAGGGGACGTGTGTGCAAACCAAAGTAGTAAAGGCCCCCCAGAAGGCAACAACAACCCTAGTTAAATAGTTTCATAGGTTTATTAAGAATAGTTAATTAAATAATTAACCTGCCTTAATGTGTAATAGTTAAGTAATGATTAACTATTAATAATATTATTTATTTTTTTTATTTATTGTTTAATAAATGCTCTATTAATTAATTAATTAATTGCTTAACACATTCAAAGATTTGGTTAATGAATTAAATGGATGAATAACTTTAAAATTATTTATTATAAGACTTTAAGTATGTTAGCGAAGCATGGAGGGGAGGATAAGATAATAAAGGGAAGGGATAAGGTAATAAAGGAAGGATAAGGAAATTAATGGAGGGTAAGGAGTCAGTGAATGGGGGAGATATGACTCAAGGTAGGCCTTTGAAAAAGGTATTATGAAAAATTGGGAGGAGAGGAATGTATTTTTCTGTTGGATATTTTCTTGCCTTTGGGAGTTTGGCTGATTTTTGGTGAACCATTGTAGGGGGCAACGGGTTGCTGGGGTTTTGGGCTTGGGGGCTAGGGAACCCCTCACTTAACTCGAGCTAGGGAGTCATAGAGGTTGCTCCTAATGGTAGGGAGGAAAATCTTGGTTTTGGGGGCATCAGTCATCTTGGACACAGCCATAGTCTCATTCCTTTGGCTTTGACAAACAGAGTTGGGAAACAAATCACAAGTATTTTTACTTTTTCTTTATCATGGCATGTCATTACCATATGATGATTCAACATGTTATTTATGATGTGTACATTATTCAACATGTTATTTATGATGTGTATATTATTCAATATATCATTTATATCATGCTTCCATTTGGGAATTTTGTTGAACCATAAACTGTAAACTATTATTCTGATGATGTTATTTTCTAAATATAGAACCAATAAAAGAAATTATAAATTTAAATGGTATATTTAAATTTTTATGAAATCTTAGCTTCATAGAGAGGACCATACACTGGTATCAGATCTTCATTTTGGCTTTTACTGGAGCCTTAAGGGCCTACCCCACCGCTTACCCAACTTAGGAATGGAACTCTACCCACCTGTAAATTCTTAAACAACCCTAAAACCCTTTAATTAGGTATAAATCGAGCTCCAAGCTCCAGCTCCACCTAACTTGCAACCCAAGCACACAATTGGTTTTTAGTATATATACATATTTATATATATATTTATACATACGCTTCCTAAATAAATAAAACAAAAGTGATGTATGTGCATTAAACACACCCTAAGCCATATAAAACTAACTTATATGCCAAACCGTGAGTCCATAAATCAATACAAGCCCAATACCTGTGCCATATGACATTAACTATATGCCATACACAACACATGGCTCATTTTCAAGGAGAGATTTCCCTTTAAGGTACAAAAACCTTCTAAAAATATCTCTCTATTGAAGTACCGTATCATTGCATGTTGCTCCTTTGATTTCTTTGATGATTTTCCATATTCTAGGACAATTCGAGCATGCTTCCAATGCCAGATTTTCTACAGTTTTTGTCATGGTATACAACTAAATCCAAGATGGTAAGTTCAATTCAGTAACATGATAAAATATCATAAACTTGAACTCAATTTCATTTTTGGAAAATTTTCCAAAGAGCTGAATTTATTGTTCAAAGCCAACTATTGCTACATGCTTTCACCTTCACTTTCATTGATACAACATATCATTTCATTCGAGGACCCGAGGCTGCAGGCAGCAATGTCGCATTTGTTCACCTAGGAAACCGTGGAAAGGAGAGTTGAGAGCCTCTTATGACAATGTTACAACTAGCAGTGAAAAGCCATACAGTTATAGATTAATTAGATCATTCGTTTAGCCCATGATTTAAAAAATAAAATGTTACCATAAAAATACATGGAAATTATGCGCCAACAAGAAAAAAAAAAAAAATCATTTTACGCTAGAAGATAAGCCACCATGGGGAGGGGACCAAGTCCCGTGCACCGCCATACAAACGTGCCAATACTTAACTCATCTCTAGCTGGAGGCCAGGGGAGGAGCCGTAGGCCTCTATATAGACACACTATACAACACACAATCTAACGCATCGGCCTAATAAAAACTAGCGCCCAAATGCAAATCCACATGGAACACATAGAACAAAACACCAAGGAAAAGTTGCATGTTGCAGTAATAAATTTTTTTTATTAAACAGAAAAAATGCAAGCCCAGATCACTCCCAAACCATGAGAAGGAGAGCCTACATGGCATAGGCCACCTGAAAGCATTAACAAATGACCACACCAACCATACAAACGAGGTTAAGAACACATGTCAAGCCCAACCATAGAATATCAAGCGAAGACTCCAAGCATCGGACAACACCCACACCAAGGAGGGAGCCAAAGCTCACGCACTACGCATCCACCTGCACAACGTGACCTACAAAGCACATGCATCAACAACACATATCACTTACCAAAGAAACAACATACAAGACAAAGCCCAACACACCAAGCACTGAACTCACAAGTGGATAGCCTTGGGCTCACATCACTAGCATACAAATGTGATCCATACAAACCACGAAGCCATACAAATGCAACATACACACACAACCAAGAACCTGCAACAACAAACAATTAAGCAACGAATAAAGTCTCCAAGGATAGATTCCACGGGGACCAAGTCAGTATGGGCACGTGACCAAGCACCAAAGCCTAGCTTACACGAGGGAGGAGGACCATGAAGAACAGATTGCATACCCGCTTACGAGAACCACCAAAAGGATGTGCAGAGGGAATCCACTCATGGTGGGCTTCTACCTCATGTAGCCAAAAAAAAATGACGGGAAATGTAGGGTTAGGGTTTAGAAAAAAAAGGAAGCTGGAGGGAAAGGCCATGGCACGTGGAATTCATGCGTTCCCTCACCTAATTAATAATTTTTTTTTTTATTTTTTAGTTTTTTTCTTGTTTGTATTTAAATTTTTTTTTTTTACTTATTAATTATTATATTAAAGTAAAATAGATATAAAAAAAAAAAAAAATGTGTTAATTATATAAAAAAAAGGGGAATATAATAATAATAAGATAGTATTAGTATAGTTAATGGGAATTAATAATGAATGAAGGGAATGTAATATATACATACATATATATATATATATATATAGGGAAGGATGGGTTTTGAACCCACTTCAAGCCTTGAAAAACAACCAAACACCAACGCAACACACATGAGTCTTTACAAATAAATTCATATACATAAATAAATTAATGGTATCAGAGTACTATCCTGGCATAATCTCCAATTATCTATGCAAGCAACTCAAACACTCAGAAGTTTTGTGCCCCTCAACCACCGGTGCCAAGCGCCAAGTCCCTTCCATTCCATTCCACTAGTCAAATCCAAGCACCAAGATTCAATGTATAGCCTCAGACGTACATCATAAAACCACAATTCGGGAAACAATACATAACCACAATGCACAAGCTCTAAGCTCCAATGCCCGAAAACAACTCTACAATACTTAAGACTCGTGACCTACAACCACCCGTTACATAATTCAATGCTTATGTACAATGTGCCAAGGAAATATCACGAGTCAAACGTCAAAGGATAACCTTAGACTCATTCCATCGACATTAGGTTGGAAGTCAACTTAATTAGTTAAAATCACAAAGCATATGACTTAGAACAAGATACTCTAAGGAGGGGGTTCCATGCTAATCAGGTAGGTAAGTTAGATAAATTAGCTAGTATGGTGCAAAGATAGCATAGCTACCGGGTGAGGGAGTCAATAGTTTTATTAGGGGTGAAGAAACTAATCTTATACACTTTATCCTCTAACCTAGCCAATT
Organism: Picea sitchensis; assembly: GCA_010110895.2. NCBI lineage: Eukaryota > Viridiplantae > Streptophyta > Pinopsida > Pinales > Pinaceae > Picea > Picea sitchensis. The sequence goes on from SNQJ01S0142632.1 coordinate 17,039, forward strand.
CCCTAAAGAGAGTAAGACGTCACAGACAAGTAAAAGAAAATTACCAACCCTATTTTCTAGTTAGGGTTGCTAATGAAATGTCCTGAACCCCTGACAACCTTTTGGTTGATGTAGGTTAAATCATACAAGATGGTTAGGACTTGAGGGAATCAAGGCAGAGGAGCATCATCACATGCACTTCCAACACCGCCACCACCGCCACCTCACCATCACTCCTTAACTAGTTCTCATAATCACATTTTCGAGGCCATAAAATGACTTTAAAGGGGCAACAACCAACAAGGATCGAAGTGGAACCCACACCATCTAGAAAAGGTAATCCATAAGCCGCCGAGGATCTGGGAGGAAATCCACCCAAAGACATCATTAGAGAATTGCAAAAGATCAAAATTCCAAAGTTTGCCGGAGGTCGCACTAGTGAACGCTGTATGGCATGATTGGAAAGCATGATAAGGTGTTTTTCCAAGGGACCATGTGGCCCGCACTCAAAGGGGAAGAGGCTGATTTTTTTAGGGGTTGAGAGACAAGTGTCTGAATCGGTGGGACAACTCGGAAAGACAACCGTGATCTACCACGCATAATTCACCATATTGGGAACTTTTCGAGAGAGGTTCTAAAGGAAATATCTCACCTTACTATCGGGGAATCAATAGAAGTATTTTAATGCTCTAGTATAGGAAATAGGACCAGAGGAATATGAGATTAGGTTTATGGAATTGGTCAAGTATACTATATATGGATAATGACCAACCATAGGAAGATCTCTTTGTTCATGGGTTGAACCCAAGAGGTGCTGCAGAGATGTGGAACCGCCTCGCGAGTTTAAGTCAGGGAAAATGCACGCGGCGCAGGAACACATGAACTTAACCGGAGGTACGACACCGACCTTTCCACATCATCCTAGATTCATAGGGAATACCCCCGTGACATTTCCTAGGGAGGTGCCTGGCAAACCACCTCCATATGGTAATATATTCACACCAAGGACAGTAGCCGCGTGGATTTCAATGGCAGCGAGTTCAACATATCGTTCATCAATAACGACATAGGCAGGTCCATGTCCATCTCAGGGAACAACTAGAAGGGGAAGGGGTTCCAAGGGAAGGAACTAATCTCATAAGTCTCCAGAGAAACACATGCAAATTATGTCCCACATTGAATGTTGGGCTTGTAAGGGAATTCATTATCAGCATGACTACCTAGAGTCACAAACAACATTTTTTCATAGAGAAGGAAAGACCCCAATAGGAATGGAAAATAGTAACAACCAGATCTATGAAACAATTAATAACCATAAGGTAGAACATAAATCAATAGTGGTGGAGTCGTCAAGTACACTAAATCATATCAACGTTAAGATTTTATTTGACTCTGGTGCTACATATAGTTTCATTTCACCACCCACATTAGAAAATAGGGTTGACGACCTATGAGCATGATGACTTTAAACAAATCGATATGGATTCGGGAAAAACAAGTGGTAGGACCCAGCGCCGATAATTGTATAGTAGACCGGAGAGTGTGTACTACCAGCTGAAGGTATATGTCACCGCTCTAGGGCTTATGACCCAATCATTGAATGGGATTGGTTAGAAGCTCATCGAGATTTGGTAGATTTTTTCACAAAGAGGGTGTTTTGTGTTGATTATGAAGGAAGGCTAGTAGAGATTTAGGGTGTATGGAGAAAAGTGTCTTTACGCTCTATATCAACTATGAAGTTTAAGAAATGCTTGAGGCAAGGGTGTCGACCATATGTAGTGGAAGTAGTGAACAAAAGGAAAGGACCCTCCTCATTAGATCAATTCGAGCATTAAGTCAGAATTTAAGGATGTTTTCCTAACGAAAGGCCAGGGTTACCTCTTGAGAGGGAGATTGATTTACCATTGAGCTAAAACCCAATGAGAAACCAATTTCAAAGACTTCGTGATCTGATGCACGATTCTAACTTTGTGAATTGCAAATGCATGTTGAGTTACTAGACTTAGGGCTAATAAGGCCAAGTGTCTCACCTTGGGGTGCACTAGTAATTTTTATGAAGAATAAGGATGGTTTCTTACGATTGTGTATAGACTATGGGGACTTGAACCATGCTACTGTTGAAAAATAGGTACCAAATGCCACGGATAGATGATCTCCTTGATCAAATGAAAGGAGCAACAATATCAAACACTCCATCTATGATCTTGGTATCATTAGTTAAGGATTAAGGAAGGCGACATCCAAACTCCGCCTTCAAACTTGGTTTGACATTACTTATTTGTCGGGAAAGTACCTTCGATTAGACTCATCAAAGCAAAGAAGTATTCTTGAGCCTCATGAATGGAGTATTCCTAAAGTACTTATACCATTTTGTACGTCTTTCTAGATGACATCCTCATCTAATCTCCAAGAACTAAAGAGAACATGAGGAACACTTCATAATAGTGTTGTCTTGCCTTAGAAAGAACAAATTCAGAAGTGGGAAGTTGTCTAAGTGTTCTTCTAGAAAGAGATCCACTAGTTAGGTCATAGTACTGGTGAAGGAATCTATGTGGACCGTAAAAGGTAAAGTCCATTATGGAGTGGCCAGCTATTAAAAAAAAAAATGCCCATGAGGTGAGAAGCTCATGGGACTAGTAGGTTATTATCGGAGATTTGTTGAAGGATTCTAAAATAGAGAAACATGTCACCAATTTCTGTAGTGCAAGGGGGTTAGGTATGAATGGACAAAGAATGTGATAGTTCATTCATCGAGCTTAAGAGGTTACTAACTAGTGCTACCAATTCCCACGAGTGTCGGATATGGAAAAGGACTTCATGTCCGCGACTATTGCCTTGAAGCAAGGGTTGGGGCCATGCTAATGTAGGATGGAGGAGTGGGATAGCCATGTGGCAAGGAATGAAGAAACACGAAGAGATTTTATGCCACTTCATGATTTAGAGTCGCAACCTGTGAATGCTAGCTCAAACTTTGGAGGCACTATCTTGTTTGGTGAAACTTTGAGCTCAAAAATAGACCATCAAAGTTTAAACATCTCTTCACTCAAATGGATCCGAATGCCAGGCAAAGGCTAGATGGATGGAGTTTATGAGTGAGTATGATTTGTATTTCATACATCAAGGAAAGGAAAATGTGGTCACGGATACCTTGAGCGTGAGATCACATGTCTTCTCCCCAGTACCCTGAAATTCAACTGATGGAACGGTGTTGACACAACCCAAGGAGACAGCTTGGTATTTAGAGGTTACTTCCAACCTCCAAAGCGGGAGGCAGTCAGATCCAAAGTAAGAAGGATATAGTCCTGGAAGCGTGATGAACTATTGAGATATCTGGGAAGGATGTACATCCTCGAGAATGGAGATATTCGAAGCATCATATTGAAGGAATCCCATAGAGGACTTTATTGTGCACATCCGGTGTGAAGAAGATGTACACGCATTAATGAGGAGTTTCCTTCTTGTGGATAGGCATGAAGCATGATGTAGTCCATTTCATCACCAAGTGCCTGTATGTCAACAAGTGAAAGTTGAACACCATCACCCTGGTGGCCTCCTACAACCACATGTTCCTATGTCCAAATGGGATGTCATTTCTATGGATTTTGTTGGGCTCGCTCACATCTCATAGACACAATGCCATTCTTGATAGTTCATACTGCTAACCAAGAGTGCTCACTTTACCTCGGGTTAAAAGACACTTATGATGTCACTGATGTGGGACATGTGTTTTAAAGTGAGGTTGCCTTATTCGTACTGTGATAACCTAAGATAATTTCGATATGACCTGCATTCACTTCTAGGTTTTGGACAAGTTTGCACAAAGATTGGGGACTTAGTTGAGCTTAAGCATAACTTATCATCCCGAAACAGATGGGAAAACTAAGAAAGTAAATAAATTCATGGAAGGTATGCTTATGATGTATGTCATGGACAATCAAACCCAGGAGAAGTACCCACCTTTGGTAGAGTTTGCCTACACAACAATTTTCATAGCTCCATCAAAATTCCACCCTACAAAGCTCTATATGGAAGGCCATGAAGAACGCCGCTGAGTTGGGATAGACTAGATGACCGAAAACAATTGGGCCGTAATTGATTCAAGAGATGGAGAGGAACAGGTGATTCAGATTAGGCGAGACTAAAGGAAGCACAAGATAAAGTATGCTATGTGGATGTCATTGTGGATCGACCTGGGTTATCAAGTGGGAGACAAAGCCATCTCAGATTAGCTTGATAAGAGTACCATACTGTTCGAAAAAAGGGACAAAGTTTTCACCTCAATTTATAGGACCATTCGTAATCCAAGAGAAAATTGGACCCGCTATTTCATCGCCCGCATCGCCACCCCAATTTGCACATAAACTCAACGCTTTTCATGTGACCGTTTTACATCACATGTTGTTGGTGAATCACATAAAATAAATTGAAGGAATTGTACTTATTGGGAACTCTCATGGTAGAACTGCTATGCATATTGGACAAGAGTCGGATACTGTGAACCATTTGGTAGACCAAGCTATATCCAATGGGACAAGTATAGTCCAGATCTACTACTTGGGAAGACGAGACACACGGCGAGACTATCCTCACTTTTCGACCACCTAAAGAATATGTTTCTCAAAGGTTGATGTATGTAACACCACCTTGACTTAGGAACACTGTGGATTACCCTCGAGGCCTACACACTTTTATTTTTCATTCACAAGTGAAACTATTAAATGATACACTTAAACTTTTAAGACATATGAACCTTTATGAATGTTTATATGTATTTGAATAATGATGGACATGATGCAATATATTGTGAGAATATAAATTTTATGAATGTTAAAATGTTATTGATGATGATGTACACGCGACCTAATATGTGAACGTGAATTTTATGAATGCTTAAATCATTGATGATGATGTATATGATGTGATGCATTGTTGAATGTGAATCCCATGAAGGTTTAAATTCTATTAGAATGGTTTTGGATATACGTAACGAAATTTGGTAAATGATAATTTTATGAATGGTGTCAAATTGAATTATGGATATTATGAGATCTATTTCTAACTTGGAAAACTTTGATGTTTAAGTTGTTGGTACAAGGATACCGAATTCGAAATGATGATTGCATGCAATTACATGATGATAATTCATAGAAATGCTGAGTTTGTGTTACAGACTAACTATAGCAAGGTGGCTATAAAATAGCCAAGGAATAATGATGATGAAAGTGATATCATGAACACTAGATGAAAAACATTAAGGAAGCAGCAACAGGACCGGAAATTAGCTGTGATAATTATTAGTGATATGTGGGACCAATGTAGGATTTCGTGTGATGAGATCACCAAAACCCAATAAACGATGACAAACTCCCAACAACACTAAGCATCAGATATTCCATTGTAGGGTGTGGGACCCTAGTTATGATTAGGAGGGTGGAGGCATTTCCCGTACTGGAGGAGGTTGTTAGCTCACTCTCCCCTAGACGGGTGATGATGATTGTTAGTTGCCTACTAGGGAATCTTGTTGAGATAGTGACATCTCCACCTCTATGGGTTCTATTTGGAGTTAGGGTCAATATAGTTGATGCTCCAAGATAGTCCAGCAAAGGAAGATTAAGAATGAAGATGGAACCAAGTTAGGGAGGATGGACGAGTAGAAATAGTTGAGAAAGTATGAGATTTGTCTCATGGTGGAATTTATTGTTTTTCCCTCTAAAAAAAGAAAGAAAATGTGTATACAACTTTCTAATTACTGCAATCCAAACCACAAATTGTTCAAATAAAATTGTTGGAACTGATAATTGTAATTGTCTAAAGATTTCACAAACATTTGATTGGTTTATTGTTTTATAAAATAAATGCCTTTCCATTGGATTGGATGCATACATAAATTACTTTAAGGGTGATAGTTATTGATTATTAGTACATGCATGAGATTGTATGTACTAGCTACACATGCATTGCTTGTACATGTACACTAGTATGTGCATGAGTTTTCTTGGTTTACTTACTAATAATGTCGGGTTAATTGTTATGAATGTGTGAAACTATGTTTATTTTCCTTTGTATCATGAAATACCTTAACTTCGCAGAGACTAAGTTTCTGGAAGGGTGGGTGTATGTAACAAACCCAGTTAAATAGTTGTATACGGTTTATTAAGAATAATTAATTAAATAAATTAACTCTGCCTTTAATGTGTACTAGTGTTAAGTAATGATTAACTATTAATAATAATATTTATTTATTTATTTATTGTTTAATAAATTTTTATTAATTAATTAATTAATTAATTAACACATTCAAAGATTTGGGTAATGAATTAAATGGTTGAAATAACTTTAAAATGTCATTATAAGACTTTATGTATGTGGGGCGGGGTAATGAAGCATGGAGTGGAGGATAAGATAATAAAGGGAAGAATAAGGTATTAATGGAGGGTAGGGAGTCGTTGAATGGGGGAGATATGACTGGGTAGAGGCCTTCTAAAGTTGGTATTATGAAAAAAATTGGAAGGAGAGGGACTACATTTTTTTCTGTTGGATATTTTTCTGGCTTTGGGGAGTTTGGTTTTGGATTTTTTGTGAACCACGGGTGGGGCACCAGGTTAGGGTTTGGGATCGGGGCCGTGAATCCCTGGCAAAATCTTTGGAGCTAGGGAGCTCTGACAGTCAGCCCTAGTCAAGTGTGGGAGGAAAATCTGGTTTTGGGCACAGCTTTAGGCTTGGATTAATGTACCAATACCTCATCTGGGCTTGGACAAATAGAGTTGGGAAACAAATCACAGGTATTTTTGTTTTTCTTTATCATGGTATGTCATTACCGTATGATGTTTCAATATGTTATTTATGTTGTGCACATTATTCAATATATCATTTATATCATGCTGCCATTTGGGAATTTTGTTGAACCATAAACTATAAACTATTATTCTGATGATGCTATTTTTCTTAATATAGAACCGTAAAAGAAATTATATTAGAAATGTTATGTTTAAATTTTATGAAAACCTAGGTTCTGTCAGAGAGGACCTTACAACAAACATGAAAATAATTCCTAGATAAAATAAATCTATAGATCAAAAAAGATAAAATCGCCTATGCATGTCTACAACTTTGAGAGTCATCACATGAGTTTCCCCCTTTTCCCTTTTAATCACTAATCTCAATTAATTGCCTATAATTCTACCTGAAAACAACTTAGGAAATATGGGTTTTCGTTAAGAGTGGGCTTATTTAAAATGATTAATGATGCTTCCTTAGGTAAAACTTAGGCAAGTGTTTTAAAAATAAATTAAAATGTTATGTTACTATGAAATTGTCACTCGGAACTATAAATTAGTGATTTAAGGGTTAGACCATCAGAGGGTAAATATTGCACATTGGTGTGTTATTGGACACCTAGAGCACCCCCTTTCTATTTTAACACGTGTTTGATATCTCAACTTAAGTGGAAGGGATAATTTCACCTTGGCACATGATTTATTTCATTAATGAAGCAAGGTTGAGCTTATTTAAACACTTTAACCTTCCTGGGGTGTATCATGAAAAATTTATTTTATGGTAATTGACCTTGTCAAGGAAGAAAAAATCACTAATTTATT
>SNQJ01S0142633.1:10583-29783 GCA_010110895.2 Picea sitchensis
ACAGATCTTGGCATAATGAAATATTTTTTAGGGATTGAGGTTCATCAATCAACCAAAGGCATTTTTGTCTGTCAGCAAAAGTATGCAGCCGACATCATCAAAATATTTCGCATGGAAGGATGCAATCCAGCAGAAACCCCCATACCTTTAGGCACAAAGTTGAGCAAGACTGATGAAGGTCCTACAGTGGAATTTACTTTATACAAAATTTTAGTAGGCAGTTTGTTGTATCTTACAACAACTAGGCCTGACATTATGTATGCAGCCAGCCTTGTTTCCAAATTCATGGAATCACCAAAAGATTCTCATTGGAAAATGGAAAAATGAATTTTGAGATATGTAGCAGGAACAATAAATTTCAGTTTATGGTACACTAAATCTGATAGTAATCAACTCTCTGGTTACACAGATAGTGACTTTGCAAGCAACCTAGATGACAGGAAAAGCACATCAGGATATGTTTTTCAACTGGTCACGAATCTAATTTCATGGGCATCAAAGAAGCATCCAATTGTATCCATATCTTCTGCAGAGGCAGAGTATGTAGCTGCTACCTCAGCTTCATGTCAAGCTGTATGGCTGAGAAGAATATTGACAGACATGTCACATACAGAAAAGGATCCAACTCCTATTTTCTGTGACAATACATCAGCAATTTCATTATCCAAGAACCATGTGTTTCACAAGAAAAGTAAACACATTGACACTCGGTTTCATTTCATACGCGAGCTAGTCAATAATGGGGATATTGCACTACAATTTTGTGGTTCTCAAGATCAACTTGTTGATATCTTTACAAAGCCACTAGGAAAGTCAGTTTTTGATTTTCAGAGACAACACTTAGGCATAGTCAGTACTGATGATTGTAACTGTTGAGTTTAAGAGGGAGTGTTAAACATAATGTAACCTCAACAGTCTGACTGTACACTACCAGCTATACTGGACAATTGTACTTTCTATTTTTGTCTTTCTTGAGCCTATTTAGCTCAACCTTCTTCCATTGTAAATTGGTTCAGTACTTCTTCATACATTTTCAATATACTATTCTATTCTTTTCTCTCTACATTTCTCTTTGCTTCACAATTTATCAATATCGAAGGGTTGGCGAGTGAATGGGTTAACGGCATCGTGTTTGGCATCCCAAATAGTCTCCAATGTCCTGCGGTTGTAAAGCACCTGAGCAGGGTCTTTTGTAAGGGGTAGACGAACTGGATCATAAGCAAACTCTTGCACCAATATATCAACATACTCTTCTGGAATACTAACACTCTCAGAATCCATCGTGATGTTTGTTTGCAAAACTGTTCTTGTAGTGGCATGCGAAATAAGTGTTTAAAACTTCATTTATATACGCATTGTACACTATAGTGTGGCCTCCGTTGGTGAAGTCTGCTTGCACAAGTTATCACTTTTTCCACACTCAAATGAATAAACAACAATATTTTGCAAATTTCGCATTATATTCCTTACCATAAGGGTTACTAAAACATGCATATCTTGTCATTAAAGAAAAAAGGTGGTAATAAAAAAGTTTCACATTTAAATTGAGAATGTGTCATTTTGAAGAAGATATATCAAGTTGTTACAAAACAAAAAATTTCGATTTATTGATGTGGAAATCTCAAAGACATTAGTTGTAGAATAAGGCACAAGTGCTATGAATACAAATTTAGATCATCAAACAAACCTTTTAGATAGAATCTTTGGGCAAAGAGTGTAATATTTACCTAATTTCAATGTGCCATGAACACAGATTTAGATCATCACAAAACTTTTAGATAGAATCTTTGGGCAACCAGTGTAATATTTCCCTAATTTCAATGTTTGGCACACTAGGGACGATTATCCACTCCAAAGCCCACCTATTCCAATACGTGCTTTGGGTTGTAAAGGATTTATTATGAAGGCACATGGGGCTACCTAGATTGTGAGACAATAATTCTATGGGGAACCTATTGAAAATATTGTTTTCATTGATGTCAAAGATGGGTTGGAGATATTTTTTTTGGATTTTTGATGCTCAATTCAGATACCCTATCTTTGAAGGTAGTTTTACTCTAAATACCTAGCTCAAATGGGAGCATAGATTATATGGTTGGAAATTTTATTATGAGACCTTTCCAATGGTATATATAATTCCCTCTAACTCCTTAGGAATTAGGATATATGAATTTTTTTTCACACAACACTAGAAATTTGAGGTCGACCCAACCAATATTTATAGGTCAACCCTAAAAGTGAGCACATAAAAACTATAAATGTAGGGTAGATGTGCACATTTGAAGATAATCCAAGCAAGAATATCAAGTCCGAGGTGCACAAAAGAGATATGATGTGCACAAGGGAAGATGGAGGATATCCTTAGGGTCTAAAGATGCAAGTGGAGTTTTCTTGGAGTTTTAATGGTGCACTATGAAGGACTAAGTTCTATGATGTTGCAAAGTGCATTGTTTTGAGGTTGTGATGCTAAAGTCTTAGATTATATAATGGGAATGATGCTACCATGTTTTCTAGGGCATGAAGGATAAATATTATTAAGCTTTGAATCTATGTCTCGGGTATAATGGTCCCCATCCACCCAACACGTCGGAGAAAGCCATAGAGGAACATATTTCTTCTTTGATACCATTTTGTAACATCCCCAGTCCCAACAACCAACGACCAACCAGGCCATGCTACTCATAGAAACAACAATTATCATATGCATATAAATATAAACATAAGCATACAACATATTATGGTCATACATAGATTAATGCGAAAATAAAAATAAGCCTATAAGTACAACATATACAAGCATTACTCATCAATTCTAACACATGTACATATAAACAGAATGTAAATGAACATAAAAGTAGTACTATACTATCTTTTAATATAAGACCACCAACTGCATGGATACCTTCCATGAACCTCCCAACCATAGACCAAGATGCCCCTGAGCTGGGACTAAGCTCCACCCAGGGCAAGGGAATTCTATACTAGGTTGAGGTTACAAAAAAATGCACAGTGCAACTACAAGGATTATCCCCAAGAGCCTACTTACGCCCACTACTCAAGGACTCTCATTCCTGAGGAATATGCACCTTCATTGTTCCACAATCCATCGACTACTCCACTTCCATTTGAGGGTCTCAGTAACAGGACGGATCAGGAATTCTCAGAGCTTCGTAGCTAGTGTTGGACTCTCTCTAGGATAAAATCACTTCTCATCAAACTCTCACCTTGAGAGAGATGCTCACAGGCCTCACAACCTTCCTCTTCAACCATGGGCCTAACAACCTGCTTCTTCGACAAACTTCAACTCAATTCTAGAAAGTGAGGACAATAACAAGGCTCAATATATCTCAGGGGATGGCAGCAACCACAATTCAATAAGGCACAACACGGCTCTGACATTGTGCTTCATAAGAAAACATAGGTCAACTTCACGGGTTGAGGTGCGTGAAATATGCAGGGATCGACGATGGAGGCCACATGAGTTAGGTGAAGAATGGAAGAATGGGATAAAATCCCCCCAATGAGCTGACTTTCTAGATTTAACTGCCCAGGTCAAAACCTGTCTTCCTAGAGCTACATGCACTCCATTTGGCACTCGTTCCCTTTCCCATGAACTTAAGATAACTGGGTTTATTTCCCCCCACTTTAGTATTTTCATTTTCATAAATATATTATAGTATTCCCTTGGGTTAATCCCTCTACATTATCCCCTCTTTCCTATCCTCTCAATCCCATCCATCTCCCTACCTAGTGGAGCTTAGTCCCCCATTCTCTTTTATCGTGGTTGGTCTACATGCAATGATGTATTTATATTAAATATATGAGTATTTACACATATACAATAATAGGCTTACTCACCATTACATATAGGATATCTAGCCTAATCATCAAATAAGCCTCCTGGATTATTATAACTCAGCTCACCAGCCTATCAAACATGTTTACAATTCATAATTACAACTGGTTACCTGGGGATATTACAATCACCTCCCCTTATTTTTTTCACTGTCCTCAATGCAACTTGTTTATACATATACAATTCAAAATTCTTCAAAAATATCTAAACTTTAGCTATTGGGATCCTATTATCGACCTGGTTCTCTACTTTCAAGCACCAATTCTGGGGTTCATACTACAGCTGAAACTCAATTTCTCTATTCCATAGAGTTTCTTTAGGAAATCATTCATCTCATTGTTCATTGTTACATTCTTCAATTAAACCTCATTGAAAGCACCCACAGGCTGTACATCCATGATGTTCCACCCATGCTTAGATCTTATTGTTGATAACTCTCATCAGAGCTATGAATCCACAGACATAAACACTCTCCTCATAGACCTATTCATTCAGAAGCAACATTAGAACATATATGAAATATATATATATATATATATACATGCAATTATAATAACATTATAACATATATGATAAATATATATACACGCAATTCTAATAATATTATAACATGTATACAATATACACAACATGCAATGAATAAAGAATTGATACTTATCTTTTGATTGAGAAGACCTTACACCCCTAAGCAGGGCTATGAATCGATCGAGGAAATGAATTCCCAAGATATCCATGGTCCACAATCCCCATCAACATGGTCTAGGCCAAGGTACCAAACCTCAGCAGCACTCCAACCAATGGTCTCTCATTCCCCACATGCATGTCCCACCCCAGGAGTGTACACCTTCACTGTCACATAGTCCATCGACCACTACACCTCCCTTTCCTTAGGCTTCAGCAAGAGGATGGATCAGGAAGTCTCAGAGCATCGTGGAGGAGTTCCAATTGGCCTCAAAGGTCTCTAGGAACCCTCTAGGCCTCATACCGGGGAACCTATCCCCACACTTCTCCCTCCAGGTCTCCAGCCTTCTCCAAGGAAAGTGAAGGATAAGTGTACACACACTTAGATCCATCGGGGATCCACAGGGTAATATCCGTTGTCTCCAATCAACATCTTCCCTGAGCTACTCTTTGTAGTCAACATTCCAACTTTAATCAACATCATCTCATATGAATCACCCACATGTAGTTTTCATGAGAGAACATAAAATAATTCATTTAGGAACTCCAACTTAGTTCAAAAGGGAATTCAACTTTTCCCCCATAACATGAAATTCTATTTCATAATTCTTCTTGGTTGTTGCCATATGATGAATTCAGTCTTCCCTGTGGTTTTCCACAAGCATCAACTGCATTCCATTTTTCCTGCAATCCTGTGTCTTTCTTAGAGACAACAAATTGTCAGTATTTGTTATACGTCATAATTCAATTGCAATATGTACAAAATATTATGCAGTGATCTTAGAATTTCCTACACCTGGAAATTCAATCACAATTACTCAACAATTTAATAAAAGAGAATGACTCGTCATTCTATGCATATGCATGTTCACAGTAATATCTGTAAGTTCATTACTTATTTAACAAGAAAATTTCCTGTAGTCAATGCTCATGTCACTACTTGACTTGTAACTTTCATGTTGCAATGTCTAACACCTCCCTCAAATGTCTTCAACTTCATGAGTTAACAACATTTCAGTTGTTAGTAACAATTACTCCCATGCCATAATATATATGCATGTACTTACAAAATGCATTCCACAAATGCATTTAAGTATACAATTATATCACTTACCATGATGACTGCAATTCTCAATGCATATATGCACCTTGCATTGAATTACAAAATGATCTTTATCTCAATCATGTATCTCACCATCCATAAGTTGGAATTCTGGCTAATGTGTTGACACATTACTCACACACTTCCTATTTTCTTCCCAATTAATTGGATGCATTCTTTTTCGACCCGAACACTACACCAATAATATAATTTTGTGATGTTCATTAGTGTTAGCAGAAAGGTTGCAGTCCAAGTTTTATTTAGAGGTAGGAATATTTTGGTACCTGTGTGGTTTATAACCTTTCCATATCCATACGTTTCCATATACAACGTCTCATACATGACTAGATTTACTCGCATTCATTCCTATAACAAGTTCTTATCTTTTATTTTCTTTGGCTATTACCCCATAACCAAATTAACATGACATTCTACTATGTGAGTGTGTTCATTCAGAAGATAAAAATATTTTATAACTATAACATGCCTCTATCCTTTACCACATCTAGTGGTATCTTATTCATTTTAATGCATTCAAATAATACCATCCTTTGTATCATAAAAATTCAATCGGGGGAAAATTTTTACCTGAATTTCCTTCAATAATTATGCAATAAGAGTAATAAAAAATCATACATGCATGACTCTTGTTAATAAATTTGATGCTACTTGGATGGCTAATGAATGTAGAAGCTTTCATGCTTCTTTTATCAGAATTATAAACAACACTTCATATTTTTGTTGCTTCATTCCATATGCAACAACATCACCAACAACACTTGCAAACATGCAAGCATTATTTCCTCTGGATAACCCAACTAATTCTATTTTTGGTTTTGGAATTGGTCATTTTGTTTACCCTTCCCATTTTTCTTCTTTTTTTATTGGTATTTTGATTAGGGGGTTGGGTATATTTATTTAGCATACACCTGTCACCAGTCCTTAAAGAAGAGGTGTGGATTGAAAAATATTAATGGGAGGTTGGGGTACTATAACTGGAGGAATTGAAGCTATTAGCAATGTGTGGCTAGGAAAACGATAATTTGGATTCATGGATGATCCATTGTAAGAGGAACTAGTACAAGTGTAGTTGTGAATGTGTTGGTGTGTAGGGTAAATTGAATATGAGATTTTACTTCTCACTTGATATGTAGAATGAGAAGAATCTATTGGGGTATTAGGATAATTGTAAGGTATCATGGGACACCATATAGGAGTTTGATGATAAAAGGTATTAACCCCACCAGATGAGGTACCATACCCAATAAATTTAGGGGATTCAATGTAAATGGGTTGGTTGACCGATGTACCATTTGGTGGACATGTTGAGGGGTCCTAAATCCCTTTAACTCAACAGCAGGAACCAAACCTGCCACAAAGGCTCAATTAAACTCTACAGTGTTTGATGGTAGAATGGTTCTCCATATATTTTGATCCAGCCAATTTATCAATGTGATTTATGTAGTGATTTACAAGATATATTCTTATGAAAGTGCCTCCTTTAGTTTTAATGTTCTTGTTGGAAGAAGGCCAAAGAAGAAAGAAAGGCAATTTTGGGAAAGAAGGAATGCACGAGGAAAGCGATAGCTAGAAGGAAAAACAACACGTGTGCATGCATGGAAGACCTAATAATGGCAGGGTTAGGATTTTGGTAATGTATTGTAACAGCTAAAGAAACATAAACGTATAAATAGAGATACCTAGGTCTCAGAGCGGGGATAGGTAGTCGTTACTAGTCTTTATTATAAAAAGAATTGTTGTAGCAAGTTGATATGTAATATTTTGTTGTATGACCTATTTTTGTAATTTGTTGAGCTAGAGAGGATGAAGGAGGGTATATCTTGAGGGTTAGATCACAGGCTGAGGAGCCTGGTGCAATCTAGTCTGTCTCATATAGATCTTACCCAACTGAGAACTGGTGTAAAGCACGTGGCGTTGTAATGAAGAACTACTATAATAAAAGAGTGGAGAGTCAGATCTTTGTGGACATAGCCCAAGAGGGGGTAAACCAAGGTAACATCTATGTTATGTTATTGAATGCATGTGTTTCTTTATTGTATTCAAGTAAATATTGATATGCTGAATGAATGAGTTAATGTATTTCCTGCATAATCATAAATAACAGTACATTGCATTTACAAGTTATAATAGAGTTTCAATATGACATCCTCATATCTCGCACTCAATCCTAGGCTACAAACACATGAGTATTGTAGCCACCCATTAAGACTATCTCGGGTGAGAAGGCACAGTGCAACCCATGCGCTATGTTGCATTCTGGTTTACCAGGAGGGATGATAGTTTTAGAGGCTTTGTTGGAAACCCGAATAGACATGAACCCTAGGTCAATAAACTCAGACAAGATACTTAAGGAATGAAATAAATAGCTAACAAATGGTTTCATTGTTGTCGGTAGGAACATGAGAAGATTGAGTAGAAGTGAAGATGTAGAGTAAAAGAGTATTACAAAATAAAAGAAAGCAATGGGCTACTAGAAGGGGATGTTGAGACCGTGGAATCCCACAAAAAAAGAGATCAAAACTTGGCTAAGAACAAAAGAGATGGAGTTTACACATAAAGATAACATAAACCCTAGAATAACACCCCACAAATATCTTGAGAAATACATGTTTACTGATTTGCATGAAGTCTTTTTCTTTGATTTTCCACATTTATTTCATGAGTGGATACTAAGGTTTAAGGATAACCATGCAATGAACTAGATCCAATAGTTAGAGTGGACCCCAGTACAAATTGAGCAGTTACAACAGGTGAACAACAAGTTCACCCGCGCAGTCGATTTTTGGCTTGACAGTATTGTGGCAGGATTTATAATAGAGTCTACAGTAGATACAGTGAATTTGTATAGAACAACGGAGCAAGAGTTTCTAAGTGGACCTCGAGGAAGGTACATTAGATAACTATATACTTCTATTAATATACTGTTATATAACAAATGTGTAATGACAATGGAGTCAGAAAACTAAACTCCCCTGCGTGGATGGGGGAAGGGGGGAAGCACTGACAGAAAGAGGAGAAATGGAAGGAGGAAAGGATAAGGGAAAGAAGGAGGAACCCTTGGACCCAATCATGATGGATGATGATCAGATCATGCAGATCATGGCGACTGCTGGAAAGAAGCGTAGCGGAGTACCCTACCAATACAAGGTGAATACAAATAAATACACTTCTAATAAAATGGTTGATTTGCTAAGTCGACCTCACACTCCAGTTCTTTCCATTCTAGAAGTACATTGTGCTACTTATGACACATGGAAAGATCAATATGCTACTGATACCAACTTTTGATAGATTTGGGAAGCTTTTCAAATCCCCACAATGATCAATTAGACCCCCTTCCTAGACTACACTATTCGGGATGGGTGGCTATATAAGTTGAATTTGCTATGCACTCCACACTCAGAAGACTGCATCTTGCTCATCAAGGAAGTGCATGATTCAGTCTATGGGGGGCACTTCAGAACCACAAATACCATCCAACATATGCAACGCCATTTTCATTGGCCTTCCATGTAGCCTCAAGTTCAAAAATTTATCAGAGCTTGTGCCTTATGATCACAATCCAAGCCATCCAACTGGAAGCATGGGTTGTATCAACCACTATCTCTTCCTTCTCATCCTTGGGAATCAATCTCAATGGACTTCCTAAGTGGAATTACAACAACCCAAAAGAAACATGATGCAATCTGGGTAGTGGTATGCCGCTTCAACAAAATGGCATTTTTTATCCCATACACAAAGACTACTATAGTAGCGCAAACATCGTAATTCTATTTCCATCATGTTTGGCCCAATTTTGGCCTCCCAAGCAGTATCGTCTCAGACATATATTCTCTCTTCCTCAGTACATTTTGGAAGACCATATGGGCGCTATTGGGGTGCCACCTCAAGTTTTCTACTACATTCCATCCTCAAACGGATGGCCAAATAGAGGTTGTCAACAGAGTCTTGGTGCATGCTCTCTGAACTTACTTTGGGCGTAGAAAACAATGGGACAATTACTTACACATTCTCTAGCATAGCTACAACAAGGCAACACATTCTTCTACAAGTGTTTCACCTTTTGAAGTCTACTTGGGCTTCCAACCCGCATCTCCAAGTGCACCTCCACTCACTTGGGCTCCTCAAGGTACCTTCCATCAACAACAGAAACAACTGTCAGCTCAATGATTTCTCCAACAAATTGCACAACGTGACAGTGCAGTCACATTAGCACTCAAAGCAGCCCAAGATCATGCTAAGAAGTGCCATGAAAAACAAAGAACCTTCATGGCCTTTCAACCAGGGGATCAAGTCTGGTTACACTTGGATAAGAAGCGCTTCAAAGGCCACCACCACAAGCTTCTGCCAATTAGGTATGGTCCGTATACAATACTCGACAAGATTGGAGAAAATGAATATAGGTTGGATATGACACCACAACTAGGAATCCACAATTTCATTAATGTAAATCAGTTAAATTTGTTTGAGCCTTCCCTCTTGGAAGAACCAATCACCATCACTCATTCCTTATTTTATTTTTAGGGTTTCTGAAGAATAACCAGTGCACCTTCCTTCATGGCTACCTCCTAGTTACTTTCATTGCCATGCTTCCACCTCTGAGAGCAATATTATTTCATTATCTATCCACTCTCTAATGGAGAAAATCATTTCCTTCAAGTTTTCTGAGGTAGAAGGGAGGCTACACCAACTGGGGTTTGTTCCCTTCTTGGTTTCTTCTTTGTGGGAATGAAGTGAGTGTTCCCTCTTCCATGGCTACACTGAGCTTCTCCCACTAATCCTTGTAGGTCACTCTAAGATCGCTAAAACATCTTGACCACTCGCGGGTCACCCCGGTCTAGATCCCCATTTGCTTGGTCACCCAAACTAATGGTGCGCCCCTGAGGAGATTTTTTGGTCAGAAGTTGAGCTATGGCTTGCGTGGCCACCTTCTCCTGTAGATCTCCTTCTTGGGAAGATCATCAAAGGATCAATACATGAATGAGATGATCAAAATTAGACAAAAACCGAGAAAATCCATATGGGATATTGACCAGAGATTCAAGCGGTTGAAGGGAAAGTTGAAATATCTCATGATCGATATGCAGCATAGGCAGCTATTCATCAATTCACTCCTACCACACTTAAAATACCCATTGTGAAAATAGAAGTTTCATATGTGGGCACAGGCTCTACAGGCAACCCTGGAACTAGAAGAAAACCAGTATCAGAAGATGGACCCAGCCATTGAGGAACTAAAGGAGGATTTGAAGAACTTAACGTTTCATCTAAACCAGAATAAGGGCAAGGAAAAATGAAAATTCATTTGGTGCACTACATACAAGATGGAAGGACACCACAAGAACGAATGTCCAACATTCACACGGTATATGGAAACACGAATGCCAAATATGTTACCAAAATGAGGAATATGGTGAGAAGCTTGCAGGAAACTGGGCCACGATCTGTATCACTACCCAATGATGCATAAATATCATACAGTCCCAAAGAGTTCATATTGCAACTTTTGCAAGTCATGGGCTAAGACGACAAATATGTATAACTATGGAGTTGATGAGAGAAAGGACATCAAATGCATATAGAGTGCAAGCAGAAATGATGATTGGGAAAGCCACACCACAGTTTAATCAAGTTCAAGATCCATACAACATTGTGCAATAGTACTATAATATTGTGCAACAACCATATAATACCGCACAACCGTAGTAAAACACAATGAAACCTCAATACAATATCGTGTAGTACAATCAGGCACCTTAGAACAACGCACTGAGAGGAGATCTAGCAGGCTACAGAGGTGGAGGATGAGGTAGAGGACCAGTGGTATGTCACAATTTTCAACAACTAAGACATTATGAAAGAGAAGTGTCTTCTTCCACCAGAAACTTGTATGTATTTTCGCGCATCGGACCATGATACAAAATAATGTTCAACACAATTAGTAAAGATTCAGGAAAAGAGGAACCAAAACAACCAGAATGTTCAGTGGATTTTAGCCAAAGTGAGAGATGAAGGACGAAACATCAATATAGTTACCCTTGGAGGAGATAAAAAAGGAAATGAAACAGTCTGACAAGAGTCAGGACAACACTAGTGGGTGAAAAAGAACACTAAACCAAGGAAGCAGTTCGACGCGTAGAATGAGAAGGAGATATTTAAGCAAGCAAGACAATAATTTCAGAAGGAAGAAATGGTGTCAAATTCAACTACGTAGCAAATCAAGGAAGCACCGGAGTACTATGTGCCTCCATTATTGGATCATACCAATGAAATTCAACCCTTGGGACAAGTAAGTACAATCAAAGGCTTTTTGCAATCATGCATAAAAGTAGTGAATGACCCATCATCTGTTAAAATATTTCAAAACATATTAGAAATATGTAGTATAGAGACAGAAGGAAAACTAGAACAAAAGACAGTCAATAACCTACATACAAGGAGAAGAACAAGTAGAGAATTCAGACTGAATGACAATATCATAGATTTCAACATGGCAAATATCATACTAGATCTAGGATTGAAAGTGAATGTATTACCAAAGAAGACATGTAAATGCATAGGAGATCCCACATTAGGATATTCACATGTTCAATTGAAACTAGAAAACAAACATATATTCCTACCAATCGGTAGACTAAAAGGAGTGACAGTAGACGTAGATGGAGTATGCACTAAAGAAGACTTTGAAGTGATTGAAATAGTGGACGACACAACACTGCTATAGCAGGAAAACCCCTCTACAAACTATATTATCACACTAAATTGCATTAGGTCTTTTTAGTTTGTTTTCAATCCTTGTTAAGCCTTAGTTTTTAATTTTTTCTTTTAAGGTCTCATCCCTTTAAAATCTATGATTGGTAGGACCACTTGGATGATTAAATTTTTTGATTCTTAGCTCTAATTTGATTCTCAAATTGACTTTTTCCTTAAACCATTCCTAGCTCATGTTTTATTTTGGTCCCCTTCATGATTTATCCCTAGGTCGATCCCTCCCATGACTATATTGATGCAACACTCCTCTCTCCTCACTCATGACTTCATAGGCATGCTTCAAACGTCCTCACTTACTTTTCTAATCATATTTTGAATTGGATGCACTGCCTGCTCATCAGGCAGTTCCATAGCGCCTATCACATTCATCACACTTCCATCCCAAGCCATGATTTCCATGAATGATGTCATGTCCCTTGTTTTCAGTGCCAGAAGTTGGTTAGGGATGCCTTCAAAGATCTTGCATTTATGATCTTTGGTAACAGTTCTTTAATTTTGAAAGACTCAACAGTGTTGCACTGCGCAAATTCGTAAGTGTTGATCAAGTGACCGCATGTCAACCAAATCTGATGCTGAGAAAGATTCCAGGGCCGAGGTTTTCTCAAATTTCATCCTAATATTGCATTGAATATCTCAACAGTTTTCTACTACTCATGTATCCACTGTTACCTCCTCTACGTATTAATATTCACAGGAAATTTGTGCTCAGGTTTTCATTTTGCTAAGTTTGCACAATGGTAAAAGATTCATATTTGTATGATAGCCTGATCTCCTCTCTTTTTGAGACCTATAAACCTCATGGTGCTTATATGAGTTACATTTTTGTTGTCTACTTTAGCCCTTGAATTTCCAAGCTTTAGACTAGTCTATTCTATGCATATGCATTGCGCTACCTAGAGGTGTTGCTTAACCTCTCGTTGCTTCCCCTGCCTCCTTTCATCTCGATATTAAACATTTTACTCAGTTGCATAGGGTCAGACTTGCATATTTTAAACCCCATTCAAAGTCTACTGAGCATTACCAAACCTTTTAAGATCCCTCATTCTAAGTCATGGAGACCCCTAAATCAAAGAAGGCACATAAAGGAGGCAAGATAGTTAGGACAGAACCATTGGACATGCTTCTTTTTAATACAGAACCCATGGAAAGAGAGGCCTTTTAAAGGCCTTTCAAAGAGTATTGTGCCTCTTCTTCTGTTAGAACATGCAGAGAGTCCATCCAGAGGTAGCAATACAGTTTGCATTGCAGTTTGATGGTAAGAAAACTAAGGTTGGGGATTTGGAGTTTGAAGTGACTAAAGCCTCCATCTCGACTACAAAAGGGATCCCCATTACAGGTGAAAGGTGTTTCAAAGACATGGATTTGAGTTTAGCTTATGCAAAAGATCTGTTTAAACCTGAATATCAAGCTAATGACCTGTCCAAAAGTATGCCAAGGAGCCAATTGATTGAACAATTTGAGAGACTATTGAAGATCATACAAAGATATTTTACTTGTGAAGGGAGATTCAACACATTATACCAATACCATATAATATTGTTGTTACATTTTACTGGTAAGGTTGAGATGAATATTCCTTATTACTTGTTGAGGAGTATAGATAAGATGTCAGACAAGATACAGGCCAAATCTAAAGATGTGGATTCTAGCCTTTTCCACTCTGGATTAATGAGAATGATAGTATCTGAGGAATTTGGAAAGAAAGATATTTCATGGGAGGATTTTGTGGATACCTCTCATTTTAAGTTGGATCTAGCACTGAATCCTCAATCACAGAGGGCAAGTTCTTTTTCACCTATCAGTGCTACCAAAGCAGTGACCAGCAGGAAGAGAAAGGGAAGAGCCCATGTTCAAGTGTCAGAGGTCAACAAGAAGGTCATTGAAGCTGAGGAGGAAGTTTGTCCTTCTCCACATAGATATTTTTCACCACCTCCTCCACTAGGGTTAGAAGAGGTGACTCCTTCTACCAAAGCTACATCTCAGACAGGGAAGAAACTTCTCTTTTCCCCTTCTCCTCCAGCAGTCGAAATCAAAGGTAAACGACCTTTCACAAGGCCATCAAATCCTAAGGAGGATTATAGAGAGTAGTCCTTACCAGATATCCCTATTCAAAAGAAGAAGGGGAAGAATATTGAAAAGTCTATAGAGGAGAAATTAGAAACCCTTGTACAAAAGAAGAAGGCTAAAGGTGCTAAAGGACATTTGTAGAAGAGAGATGAGACCTTTGAGAAAGGCATTGAGAATCATGTGGTAGGAAATGAAGAAAACATTATGCAGAGAAAGAAGGGTAAAAGTAAGGCCACTGAGAAACCTAATGAGGTGGACAAGACACTTCCCATGTAGGAGGAAGAGGAGTCTAAGGAAAATCCTATTAATATTGAGCATTGCACTGTCCCTCCTGACAGTCGGACCTACAAAAGACTTATCAAGTAGCTTAGAGATGCAAGGAAATAAATATCTTATCTTAAAGAAGAAGACAAGGTCCACTTGGCTCAGATGGAAGAGCTCATGGTTGGCTACAATCATACCCTTGACTTGGCAAGGTTTGCACCAAGAAAGGCTCTGCCCCTTCATAAACAGTTGAAGAATCTTTACAGATAGAACAGAGGCTTTTAGTCTCAGAATAGGAAGTTAAAGGTAGAGCTGAAACACTTTCAAGATGAGGTATCCCAAAGGAATTTACAAGTGTTGGTTGAATCTTCCATTGAGGATGATAAACTAGCATCTAAGGAGAGAAAAGCTACACTGAAAAAGCCTACCAATGCTAATAAAAAGAAGTCTATTGTGCCAATTAAAGATCCTCTTTCTACCAGAAAGAGTGTGAGGCTAAGTGTTGAAATGAAAAAATAGTTGGTAATGGTAAGCTTCATTTTTTAGAATTTTTCCTTTTTGGGAGGGTTAACTTATATGCACATACTATATATACCATCATACAAGTTGCTAATCATTTAACTAGCTAGTTTTTGAGTTTTTGCTAAGTGCTAGTTTCCCCAGTGGTAAAAGGCACTACCCATTATACAGTCAAGGCACTTAATTGAAATAGTTTTTTCATCATGAAAGACCACAAATTTCTCTACACACTTTCAAGATTGAAGGTGTTGGGTTTTTGGCAATGCTACCTAATTTGCACACAGACGTAGCAAAAGTGGTGCTACCTAATATTTAGCAGAGAACATAATTGTCATATGGACGTAACATAGAGGCACTACTTACAGGCACTACTTATAGGAGCTACTTACAGGAGATACCTACAAGCACTACTCAATATTTTACAGAGAGAATATTCTATACACATATGTAGCATAGTGATGCTACCTACAGGCGCTACCTTTTCTCCTGGTAGTGCGCTACCTATATTTGCTACCCAAAGAAGATGTCAATAAAGACGAGGGATCTAGGAGGACCAAGATAACAACTTTGGGATAAATTGATGATGACGAAGGATGGAGAAGCAACAACTGGCATCATGAAGACAACCACATTCTTTGAAGGCAACATGGAAAACAAGGAGCTGTGCAGCAAAAGGGAACCAATTTAGTTTGAATTTCAGTTGGATTAGTCACCAACATTTTTCTATTTTATAGCATATGTGATTAGATAAGTTGTTAGGGAAAATAAATGTTTAGAGTTTTTCAAGAGAAGGGGGGCAACTCGTACCTCCAGTTGTTGCCTCCCTTTTGTTATAAATAGATAGATCATTTTCTTTAGTAGGTTCAAATGGTTGAGAAAGGCTCCCTTTACTTTTAATATTCTGATGAAGTGACTATGATCTAGTGATGTACTGGACTTAAGACTTTTTGGCTAATAGAAATAAGATTATCTTTTTGTCTATTTGTTTCTGATGCTAAATGTTCATGCTTTTAAAGATTCACATTAATTATTGTGGTGATGTTATGGTGGATGTTTGATCATTATATTATCATGATGTTTATTTATCTTCCTTAGTTTATGATGTCAAGAAGATCTTGTGATTAGAAACTTTCTTCCTTAGACTTTTGCAGAACTAATGTTTGCAGTAGTCCCTACACTCCTCTCACTCAAGTATTCCCTCTATTCATACTTACTCCCAACTACTGATAGAATTTAGCCAAGACGTTAATTTTTGGTGCATGCTAGCCCTGTTGTCTGAGTTAGAACATTACCATTTGAGTCCTTTTCTATTTGACTCTTTAAAACACTCTTTCAATCACGTATAACTTGATGGGTACTGGGCTTGCCTTCCATGCAATCTGAAGGTGACTCTTAGTGCTAACAGACTACACCAGGGTTCTAAAGTGTAGGCAAAGATAACCATCTAAAGTCTCCTACTTTTTATCAACTATACTGACATTACCCCACAATAATACACAAAAGAAAAAGTATATGGATCCGGTAGACATACCTTAAACTCCTCATCCGGTGTCAATCCCTTTGCGCTTTGTTGTTTCCCGACTACAAGTCTCCTCCCAAGGTTGACCTACATTCACCAAAAGACAAACAAGAAACTACAAGCATGCATTCTATATATGGATTAGTGGGTTAGACATCATAACCAAGACATGTAAACAAAATCATGAAGATTGAAGACATCATTTGGCGGGACAAAAAAATTACTTCTTTATATTAATCTCACAAAAGTTGTTTACAACATGAGACCAACACTGCTCCTCGAACTCGATCTTGGTATCCACTTCACCATGCACCAACTTATTCCATGTATTCTTCTCCTCTTCAGTTCTCTTGGGAAATTGAAAGGGTTTGCAAAGGAGGAAGAAGGAATTCTGGCTCAAACTCACAATGTGGTTGCAAAATATTGGGGCAAAGGGGGAATATTTAAATGGGCAAAGTTTCTATGCTCTCGTGCTTATTTTTGGAATGGGGACCCAACACCTTCTTTTATAGGCCAAAAGAGATAGTAACGGTTGGGGTGATTGGATATCGGCAGTCAACTGATTAAGTAACGACCCGAAAACCCGTATCCCTTTTCAATTTTCATTTTTTGCGATTTTTTGTGAGTGTACGCGAGCTGTAGTGATGCAGAAAGTGTGTGTATGAGGGAAGTAGTGGTGCAGGGCATGTACACATTCAAAACAATGGTTTTTAGAAGAGTTATTTAGTGATGGCTTGGCAAAGATAGAAAGTAAGATGGTATGATGTCAAGTATGCATGTCTCGTGTAGTTCAGGGTTATAATAGATGCTCGCTAATGTGTCAAGTAAGAAGAGCATATGATGGCCGAAATACATTACAAATATTCACCAATGTACGAAGCAAGTGAGCCCAGGGACCAAATTTCAATAGGTGCCATCTGCAAAATAAAAAAAATTCTCACCGAGGCGGGCATACCCATGCTTGGGATGAAATAAAATCATGGTTGCAAATCAAATACACTATAGATCCATGTCATATATCTATATAAAGTGTAGCCACGAGTAGTACATAGCGGATCTACATCTCAAAATCAAAATATATACATGTATAGTATCCATCTTCAAGAAGCCAATGACTCCTGATGGATGGATATGAGGACTTCGGAGCTCGAGAAACAACTTCAAAATATTCAAAACTTGGGTAGGGGCGTAATTTTAGTGTACGAATTCACTACCTAGAGGTCTTCGACGGCTCGTCGAGAACAGACAAGAGGATCTTAGTGATCAAGTGGAGAACTTCATTGATTTTGAGAAAGGACTTGATTGGAATTTTGGGGTGGCTAGGCATGAGGACAAGAGACAAACTGCAAAAGGGTCGACTCAAGTTTTAGTAAAACTTCCCTTGGACGAAAGCACAAAAAAAGATGAGACTCAGGCAGCATGGAATTTACATAAGTTCATAATGCACGAGGCAATGCGAACTCTCCATATGTTTGGAAGGGTAACCAAATGGAGGAGGACACAAATATATGTAGCGAGAACAACTTCCTAAGGTCATATTGAATCCTAGGGCTTGACGAACAAACAGAAGGATGTGCTTTGTCCAAGGGTGACTCATTGTGTTGTCAAAAAAAGGAAAATACTTTTCCCTTCCTCTTTTTGGGGTATATTTGATTTTTTTGTCTTTTTCAATAATTTTGGAAAGATTTAAAAAGAATAAAAGAATGCTACATTACAAAGGAGGAATGAGTGTTGCAAACATACTAATTATGAATGCAAGGAACACACTGATTCTCAGAGCAAGGGGACATATGCAGGAAAAGGACACTCGGGAAAAATCCGCCATGGGTCAAGGTGTCAATACACAGAGGCAAAGTGCTATAAGGGTTTCTTATAAGGCATTCTTCATATGGTTCAGTTGAGAGCAACATGGAGCCGGCATTAGGACAAAGTTTTATCCACAAATTTGGTCATTGTGATGATGTCATGGTGATATCATGATGATAGAAGATCAAGCTCTTTACCATGAACACTTTCTTGAGAAAAGTTACAGTTGTCTTCTTCCAGAATTCACACTTTGAAACATGTTCGCAGGCTACTTATATACTCACCTGCGGGAATGAAAGTTTCTCGCAGTCTACCTTGAGCTGGGGTGTGAACTTCTTGCACTGTACTCATGGTTAGGGTGCGAACATGCTCTCAAAAGAGGAAAAAGATAAAGATCTCGAACCTTCTAGAAGGGAATCTTCTAGAAGGGTGAGTTGGCTTTTGAGTGGTTACTCAAGTACTGTCATTCCAGATATCTTGGGATCATTCCCTATCCAAGTAACTAATATATCTCTTCCTATATATTGAGGAGATTGCTCATGGAAAGGGTTAATAAGAAGTTAAGCAAGCTAGCAAGAGATTGATTAGAGGATT